>RJWM01022474.1:0-33653 GCA_004363535.1 Dasyprocta punctata | reverse complement strand
GCCGGGCACAGCTGAGCAAGGCCACTGGGTTCCGTGGGCTAAAGTCCACCCAGCTGAAGGGTCGGCCCTTCCCTCCATTTCTCCATCTCCCCTGGTCCTCTTCCCCAAAGATGACATTGACATTGTCCCCCGGGGCCTTGTGTTTGGGGACACAGGCAACATGGAGTCAGCAGGCATCGCCCTCAGGAGCCTCTTCTGCGGCAGTCCACCTCCCGAGGCCACTTCCGAGGTGAGCGGTTGCAGTTGCCCCTCCCTGGCTCGCTCTCCCCCAGCTCTGTGTTGCCTCCAGCAGTCCTCTCCTCGTCCACCCTGCAGTGCCTGCCCCCTTCCCCTGCCCTCTGTGCTTCCCTCCCAGCCTCCACCGCGTCTGCCCTCTCCTCTCCCTGTAACCTCAACACCTCTTGTCCCTGCTTTGGCTCTGACAAAGTTGGAGAAGTCAGAATCCTGTGAAAAGCGCAAGCTGAAGCGGGTCCGAATCTCCCTGGCGGTACGTGCGCCCTCTCTTCCTGCAGCTCAGGAGGGCAGGGGTGTAGGCTGGGTAAACACCCCAGAGCCAGAGGGGCGGGGGGAGACGACACCCAACTGCCTCCCTTCTCCTTCCCAGAGCGACGCGGATCTGGAAGGCGAGATGAGCCCCGAGGAGGTAAGGTGCAGCTGGACTCTGGACCCGGTTTCTTCCGGGTCTATGCAGTCATCATCCAGGCAGGTGGGAGGGACCGTGGGGTAGGGAAAAGGCAGACCAGCCTTGAGGGAGGCGACAGCAGCTTCTGGCACCTTCTTCCTAACCCCAAGTCTCTTCCCCTCAGATCCTGGAGTGGGAGGAACAGCAGCTAAATGAACCTGTCAACTTCAGTGACTGCAAGATCGATCCTGCCCCCTTCCAGCTGGTGGAGCGAACCTCTCTGCACAAGGTAGAGTCAGCGGCTGGGCCAGGAGGGGTTGGGATCTGGCCCCCCGCCCACAGCCTGGAGTCAGGCTGGTCAGGAGGGGAGCGAGCAGGCTCCGTGCGGAGATATTTTTCAGGCAGGCGCTTTGGATGATGGGAGGCCAGGAGCCATGTCCCAGGCCTTGTCCTGTTCCTTGGGGGTGGTGGAGCAAGCATTGGGTTTTTTGGGGTTTTTTTTTGTTTTTTTGGCTCAGCTCAGCCTCACCCCCAGAGAACTGTGGACCAAAAGCAGCAACAAAGGCAGGGCTTGAGCTGGGCGGAAGCCAGAAGGCCAAGCCAGGGTCAGAGCTAGGCAGGAGGCTGCCAGAGCCCAACAAGGCTGATACACCCACGCTGAAAAAAAGAGGGTGAGAATAGGGCAGGGTAAGGAAATCTAATAAACAAGCTAACAAATAGCCACGTAGGGGTGGAGAGACTGCAGAGGAGAGATAAACAAAGATGAGAAACACCCCGTGGGGGGCTTGGAATGTCATACCCCAGAAAGTCTGCCTGAATGTGGGCCAGAGGAAAACTGGGCAGCGTTCAGGAAGATAGCTCAGCAGAAAGGCAGACCGGCTGCAGAGATAGGGAGGGGCATGGAGCGCGGACAGGTCGGCGGTGGGTGAGGCCAACGCCACAGGAAGCGGGGCTCCCGGTGACAGGATAGCTGGCACCATCAGGCACCCAACCTCAGGTGAGGGCAGGGGACACAGGCGGACTCAGCAAAGGCAAGGGGCAGTTTACCCCCATACCGGGGAGCAAATCCTGGCCTTGAGCACGCTATGCAAGCGCTCTACCACTGAGCTGCATCCCCAGCCCTTAGCTAAAGTTTTGACAGGCTTAACGTGCAAACCCCTCTTGGGGGCAGGGGATACAATGAAGAGGAGACAGTCAGGGGTGAATATTCCCAAGGGCCAGTTTGGGTGGTGGTCCCTAAGATCCAGCATAGCGTCATAAGCAGAGGTCAGATCGGGCAGGACAGAAGACAGACGAGAACCATGAAAGGAAACTGCAGTAAAGGAGCTTGCTAGCCTTAAGGTGAGTTCCTCAGATCAAAGTGAGCAGGAAGCCACTGCACACACCTGTAGTCCTCACTAACTCTGGAGGCTGAGGCAGGAGGATTACTGTGAGTCCAAGGCCAGACAGAGTTACATAGTGAGACCCTGTCTCAAAAAAACAATAGTACACAAGAAAGGGCTGGGGGTATAGCTCAGCGCTTCCTGGGTTCAAGTCCCTGTACCATCAAAGAGAAAAACAAACCAAAGTGTTCTTGCAGTACAGCTGCAAGAAAAAGGAAGTAGGCCAAAGGTAGTAAATTAGCCTTTTATCTAAAGATTTTCTTCCTAAAACTTGTAAAGTGTTTCCACAACGTTTGAGCACCTTAATCCTTAGACATCCAAAATGATGGTGATGATACTGAGATTTTTGAGTGCTTGCTATGTGCCAGGCACTATACTAATTTCTTTATGTGTCATTGAAACCTCACAACCACCCTATAAAATAGATATTGTGGTATTCCAGTTTTTATAGAAGAAATTGAAAATCAGAGAGGTTAAGCAAGTTTAAGGTCACACAGCCAGGAAGTAGTAGAACCAGCCCAGTACAAGATGGACTGACTCAAAAACCTGCGATCTTAGCCTTTTTAGTACATAAGAAAACCGAGGCACACAGTGAGGCAGTCATTCGCCTGAGTCGATTTTGCACAGGCAGGCCCAGAACCCAGATCTGGCCCTGCTCCCAGGATTCTTTCAGAAGGCCACGTTGTCCCTTTCCCTGTCAGTTCAGTTCCCAAGCCTAAGAAATTTAGGCCCTGCAATGGGCTCCCTGCTGTCTAATTAAATTACAATGAAAAAGAACAAAGTAGGTGTTTGTTACAAACTTAAAAAATCAGAGGAAGAGAAGAAGCCTTTGAGGAAAGTACAAAGTACTGGAATGATAAGATCATAAAAGATCAGAATTCAAAATGTCCTTGCAGGCCTGAGAGAGCAGTAAGTAGTAGCCCAATTAAGCGCAGTAGGGGGACATTGTAAGGGGAGAGGAGAGAGAACGTGGTGGGGACTCTCAGGACTGTGCAGCTGCCGGTGGGTGCTGTCAGGTCCCTCTCGCTGGGGTCACCGATGCAGGGCCAAACTGGCCAAACCCAAGTCCTCATTGTACCACCTGAGAGCTAGCTGTCCTAGGCAAACATCTTGGCTTCTCTGTGCCGCACTCACCTGTAAACCTGGGTGTGTGTCCCACTGGGTCTTCTGAGGACCCGAAGAGGACACAGGAAGCACTTAGAGTAGGGCCTGGCCCAAAATAAGGCTCCAGTATGTGTCAGGGATTCCTACCACCACCTAGATGGAGCCACGAACAGTGGGGACTTCATAAAAGATGGCATAGAAGGAAAAGCTGCAACGTGGAAGCAATGGGTATTTTCAGGAAAAGGGGATTCTGGGGGTCTGGAAGCTGGGGTACACCAGGCTGGGACACCCCAGGAAGGGTCTGGGGCCATTCTAGGGAGCCTGGATGCAGCTTAAGTTCAGAACGCACACGGTGGCAGAGCCAAGCTGGAGAGGAGAGAGGTAAAAGCTGCTGTAGCCCCAGTCCTGGTGGCAAGGGCGGTGAGGCTGAGTCAGGCTCAGGAAGTCCACTGAAAACCTTGCCAACTGCCACAGTCGCGTGGTCACAAACCTAAAAGGCATGTCACCTGGCCGACGCTGACTTGGGCTAGGATTTAGAGAAAAGGAAAATCCAGAAGTCCTGTTTAATAGGCTCCCTTGGAGAAGATGAGAGGGGTTATTTGACCATAAGAAGACAAGACAAAACCCAGGTATGGTGGCACATGCCTGTAACCCCAGCACACGGGAGGCTGAGGCAGGAGGATCACCACAAGTTATGGGGCAGCCTGGGCTACATAGTAAGTTCAAGGCCAGCCTGGACTGTATAGCAAAACTCTCTCAAAAAAAAAAACAAAGGAAAGGAAAGAAAGAGCATGGCAGAGCCGGGTGTGGTGGCGCACGCCTTTAATCCCAGTACTCGGAAGGCTGAGGTAGGAGGAACGTTGTGAGTTCGATGCCGGCTTGGTCTACAACACGAGTGCAAGGCCAGCCTGAGCTACATACTGTGACCCTGCCTCAAAAAACTAGGGCCGGGAGTTTGGCAGGCACGAAGCTGTGAGTTTGAACCCTGGTGCAGGGGTGGGGGTGGGCATGGCAGGGCATGGTAGCACAGCCTCTAGTCTCAGCTACTTGGGAGGCTAAGATCTCAAGTTTGAAGCCAGCATAGGCAATTAATTGAGACCTTGTCTCAAAAGAAAAAAGGGCTGAGGAAGTGGCTCAACTCTGTGTTCAATTTCCACTACTGCCAAAAAAAAGTGTTACGTCAATTTAAATGAGCTCTGAGTAATCGGAACTCAAGAAGCCGGGTTATTACTGCCCATCTTGATTCAACCATTAAGCCAAGAGGCTCACAAGTAAACCGGGTACAGTGAGATAAACTCGAGGCCCAATTCCAGGAACTGCTGAGTCAGGAAAGCCGTTTTTAAGACATCTGGGCCTAAGAAAATCCACTTACGCACAAGGGGAATTGTCAGACCATTTCTGAACCCTTGATGATCACATCTGAAAGCTTGCAGGAGGGTTCAAAGCAAGAAAAACAGGAGAACGAGGGTGACCCCTTAAGACAGGCAACAGAAGCATGTCAGCTAAGTTCCAAAGCACAGTTACATTCTATCATTTTCCTCCTAGCAGCGCAGTCCTCTCCCCCTGCCCACCTGTGCCACCCCATCTGCCCCACCCCACCTCATCCTGGGCCCCTGTGTCCTGTGACTTAGAGCTGTCCCCGGAAATCAAGTCCAGTGTTTTTCCCCTCACCCTGCAGACTCACACCATCTTCTCACTCCTGGGAGTGGACCATGCTTACGTCACCAGTATTGGCAGGCTCATTGGGATTGTTACCCTAAAGGAGGTAAGATGACAGTGGCCACCAAAGACACTTCCACAGCCAGACAGGTGGGACAGCTTATGTGCGGTCCCCCTGGGCAGGGAGCTGCCAGCCCAGACACCTGAGCCTCTCACCTCTCCAGCTCCGGAAGGCCATTGAGGGCTCCGTCACAGCCCAGGGCGTGAAAGTTCGGCCGCCCCTCGCCAGCTTCCGAGACAGTGCCACCAGCAGCAGTGACACAGAGACCACAGAGGTGCACGCACTCTGGGGACCCCGCTCCTGCCATGGGCTCCCCCGAGACGGCAGTCCTTCTGACAGCGACGACAAGTGCCAGTGAACCCCTTGATGGGTTTCCTTCTGCCTTGAGAAAGCAGGAAACAGCCGCAGCCAGAGGACCGAGTCCCAGCCCTCCGTCCAGACCCGGGGTGCTGGCTGCTCCCAGTCCATCCAGCCTGGAGTCCAACCCCAGGCAAGACGTGGGCACGGTCACATGGCCCCTGCTCCCCCTTTGAGGGGGAAAGGGACAGAACTAAGATGGATTTATACTGGAACCTCCAATGACCAGATGTATATAGAGATTTACAAAGATTTTTATATTAATTTAATAAAACAAATTCTTAAATAGAACAAAATAAACACCTAATAAGCCGCTTATGTATAGAATGCTTGTGCCCACTGGCTCTCGTTCTTACCTTGGGTCCCCTTACCTGCCAAAGCCTACAAGGCTCCTAATTCCACAGCCACCTACCCTACCCACAGCCATACGACGCTGCAGTCCCCTGCCTTAGGAATGCGGGATGTGCCAGAGGCCACCACGGCTTGGTCATGAACACTACTGTTGCCACAGCCAGGAAAGGCACTACCCTCCTTCCTGGGGAGAGGAGAGGCACTCCGTCGTGACTGTCTGTCACTCGGTGGCACATTTCTGGCCTGGCACGGGCATCAGCCGAGAACTTCCTGGCCACCAGGTGGCTCCCTCGTGGCCCTCTCTAGAAGAACTCTAGAACAACATCAAAACCACACCTCGGGAGAAACCCAAGGTGGCCACCCTGCAGAACCCCTCTGGGGCCTGCATATCCCTGGGGGGCCCAGGTCTCTTGGGGACCCAGGAAATGAATTCATCATTCCAGTGCCTCCTAGAGAAGATCCAACTAAAAGAACAGACCAGAAAAACCTCTGTCTTTAGGAAGAAAAAAAGATTTAGAGACGATGGAGAGGTGAAGCACAGCACGAGCCCAGCCGGGCAGGGGCCCTTAGGAGACGGCTCGATCCGTGGGCTCCGGGCAGGCAGGAGCCAGCCCCCCCCGGGGGAGGTGGTTCTATCAAGCGCTGCACGAGGTGACGAGAGAAGCAGAGGGGCAAGGGGAGGGGAGGAGGCAGCCAGCTCCCGCCCTCCTCGCCCCCCACAGCCCAGTCACCACGCCCCCCCTCAGGAGCTCACATCATCTGAGGAGGAAATGTGGCAAGTTTGGGACTGAAGAACATGAACATCACTGTCTGCCACAGCTGTAGCATGCCCCAGGGGTCCCGGGCAACACCCCGGCAAGCCCCAGGCACGGGGGCAGGACATGCGCCCCCCGGCCCGGCTCTGCCTCCTCTCCGAACACTTTCATGCAAAACACACAATGGAGAAGTGAGTGCTCCCGGAGCACTCGAGCTGTAGAGCTTGCTGAGAGCCCCGAGCCCACACCTGGGCACGGGCAGAGGCTTTGCCCCCAGCAGCAGCCAGGGGACGCAGGCCACCGGCAGGCAGGGCTTGGTCACTGTTCCTCAGGCTCCGCCTCGTCCTCGTCTAAGGACACCACCCCAGAAGAGGCTACGTCAGAGGCTTGCCGCTGCCGTTCCCAGCTGCCCGCTGGCGGTGGGCAGAGTGGCTGGCAGTCCTTGCAGGGGTCCGGCTCCTCTTCGGCAGGGGAAAGGCAGGACTCCGTGAGGGGCGAGTTGTAGAGCGAGTCCTGGGCCTCCAGGGGACCCAGGCTGCGGAAGGCACTTTCCCGGCTGGGGGGCAGTTTGGCAAGGAGCAGCTCGTCGCCCAGCAGCTGGGAGGTCAGCCGGGCCGGGGAGCCCAGCAACCCGTCCTCCAGGCTGCACAGGCTAGAGCACAGGGTGTCCGGGGACACGGTCTGCGAGCAGTCGCTCTCGGGCTCCACGGAGCCCTGGCGCACGGGCCGGGAAAATCGGCGGCTGGTGAAGAGGTCCTGCAGGTGAGGCCCCAGGGGCAGCTGCCCGGCCAAGTCTGAGGGGAGAGAGAGGAAGACAGCTCTGCTGGCCCCATTTCAGCTGGCCGACCTGGAAGCCAAGTGCCCCAGCCCCATGCCATCCTCGAAGAGCTCTGAGAGCAGGGGGTTGGGCAGGAGCTGAGGCACCTTGGGCAAGTCCCGGTTTCAGCTGCTTTATTTCCCTTCTAGGTGAATTAGGGATCCTCATTCTACCTACCTTGCAGGGTTGTGGAGAGAACAAAAGTGGCGCAAAGGAAGCAGGCAATCAACACAGGGCCGCCGCATATGGCCCTACGGGTTGTTCCCACACAAAGCAGTGAGTGAGTGAGGACTGTAGTCCGGTCCACACTCTGCTCACCACACAGCAGGCCCCGGCACAGGGCTGAGCCCGCCGGACAAAGGGGAGGCCTTTTTGTAACTGCTCCAAGGGTCCACATGGGCTAGCAGCAACCCTGGATAAATGTTACTATCGTGAAATTCAAGTAAACAAAAATGCCTGTGGCTGGGGTTCCACCTTGGTCTTGGGCATGCCAATCAGTACCCCCTGGACCACAGCAGCAGTCTCTGGGAGACTCCAGTGGCTGAGGACTGGTTAATGAGCGGGAGGGGTGGGGACTCGTGGAGGCAATCTTCAAAGGCAAGGAGGTGAGGGGGCAGGGGTCCTGTGAGGCTGGAACCCAGAAGCTTCAGAGAAACTCAGTGGAGCAGCCCAGGCAAGGGAAGATGAAAGAGAACAGAGCGCAGCTGCACGGCCCCACAGGGTCCCCTTGGCAAGCACTGCCCCAAGAAGGGCCCACAGGCTGGAATGCGCGGCGCTGGGGGAGCCCAGGCTCAGCATGTCCTCCTGTTTGTCTGGTGCCTTGTGAGGGGCTGTGCCACTCCACTGCAGCTCATCTGTCCCGCCACAGCCATCAGGAGGAAAAGCAAGGGCACTGTGGCCCCTCCTGGAGACACAGCTACACAAGAGGGTGCACAGAGCCGCCCCACCTTTTCTGAGCACTGCAAAACCCAACTGCATGCTCAGACAGAGGCTCGGCACCTGTGGGAAAGGAACTACACATTCCATTTCCAACTGCTGACCTCCCAACCCTGAGTGTGGCCCGCCTGCTCGCACCAGGTGTCCAGGTCTGCCTGGACAGGCTGCCCCCACCTTCCCCTCCCAAAGCCTGGGGGTATCCAGGGTGTGGCTCTGAGTCTCAGACCGATTAGGCAGATCCATTCTAGCTGACAGCTCTAGCACAAAACGCCCCTCACCTGCGTCAGTTCCCCCAGCAAAGTCCTCATCGTAGGAGTCATCGGTGGAGTCATCGCCATCCACCGAAGACCATGCTCGGAGCTTGGCTTCTGCAATAGCAAACTGTTCGGCCACTCCTGTTGGTGGGGAACACACAATTCATGTTTTTATTTGTATTTTTCTGGTACCAAGAATTGAACTCAGGACCTTGTGCTTGCCAATGTGCTGCTGAGCTACATCCATGGCCAAATTCGGGAACAGAGTTGCTGAGCTAAGACAAGGGCTTGGCTTGCAGACAGGAGGGAAAGACTCAACCTCCAGCGAGATCAGAGGCAGCAGCCCTGTGACAATCGTGTGGCTGCCCTCCTTTGTGCCACCCACCTGCTGCAAAGCGAGCCTCCTGTTCACCCTCGCTGAGGTCTGAATAGGAGGAAAAGGCTGATTCCAGGGCAGCAGGGGAGTCACTGGGCTTGCTCCAGCCCTTCCACTCAATGAGGTGAGCCACTCGGCCTTGGGCCATGGCCGTGGGCTTGGTCACGTGGTCCTTTACCACCTGGGAAATACCTGGAAGAGAAGGAAAAAGAGGCCTGATAAGGGAATGGGCCAGGGAAGCAAAGGCGGCCATAGTTGGGGGATCCAGGTTGGGCCTTTGAGAGGGGAGGAAAGTGACCCCAGCAAGCACCCACAGGAAACAGCCCCAAAAGGCAAATGTAAAAGGGAGGAAAAGGAACAAAGTGGCCAGAGGCACAAGAGGTAGGTGCATACCATGCAGGGAAGATCTGGCCAGCGCGGCAATCTCCTGGATGGTTAGGGCTCTCCGGGACTTGGGCAGCATCGCGACTGTGTCTCCAACATTCACCTTGAGTGACACAATCAGAAGGTGAGTGCCCCTCTGACAGCAGTGACCATACTCCTCCCCCCCAGGTATCAGGGGACATGGGAGCTGGGAAGAAGGCCTGGGAGGCACATTTGCTCCAGCAGCTGCTGGCAAGCACAGAAGAAGCTACACCAGCAAAGTGCCCTCACAGGCAGCAGTGGCAACTTGGGCAGGCCCAAGTAAAGAGAGGAGTAGCCAGCCCTGCACCCTCCCAGCCCTCAGAGGGAAAGCAGACACATCAGGAAGTGAGGAGTCATGGAGTGGGGCTCTGAAGAGAGGAAAGAGAAAGCAGGGAGAAAGGTATGACATTAGGGGCTTCCTGAAGGCCCTCGCCCCTTTGCGCTTCTCCCATCTTCAGATCCACATTCCAGCTGTCCCTAACCACAAACTCAGCACAACCAAAATCAATGCAACAGCTTCTCCCCACTTCTGGCCGATTTCCGGCTTCCTTACTTTGCACCACCCCATTGTTCTCCCATTCAGCCTGGCTCCAAACCTCAGCATTGCCACTAACTGTTCCCTAAGCGTCTCCTGCCCATACCTGTTGTTCTGTCCTGTGACTCCTCCGATACTACCTTGCCCTTTGTGCTCACACAGCCACTCCTCTTCCTTGAGCGCTCAGTGAGAGCTGCTCCTTGAGCCCCTGCCTAGGTTAGCACAAATCATATTTCTTTAACTTCCTCCAACTCTGCCATTTGTTATTTTTTTTTAATTTATTTTATTTATTTATTCTGGAGACAGGGTCTTGCTATGCAGTTCAGGCTGGACTTGAACTCACTATGTAGCCCAGACTGGACTCAACCTCACAGCGACCCTTCTGCCTCAGCCTCCCAAATGCTGAGATTATACGCATGCAAAACCACACCCAGATTTCTGCTGTTTTCTTAGCTCCAGATGTGTGTGGAGGATTTCTTCTCTCTCCCTCCCCATGGCTGGTTGATTCTCTCATCCTTCCAGACTGGGCTGAATATCACCCCCTCAGAGAAGTCTCCCAGGACATCCTGCCAGTGATCTCTTCTTGCTCTGTACTCTCCACCAGATCACTGTCCCATCACTGTGCCAGTCTGGCCCACGTGTTTCCTTTTTCTTGTTGGACTCTCTAGAAAGTTTTAGTCTGTTGTGGTCACTGCTACACCCCAGTGTTTAGCATGGTACCTAATACAGAGTAATCTCTCAAAATGCAAAGGCCGAATGAAAGAGACAAAGTATAAATGTAATAAACAATTTTCCTGGAGTGCAGTGGGTCACAGCATGTCTCTACTGAAATCCTTCCTGTCCAAATGATATGAATCAGGCCATCAAGGGCTCTATTCCACGAGGCCCCTGCCTCCTGCAGACCTTGCCTTCTACCAGCAATACCACCCACTCCTCACCTTCCCCTTCCTCCCGGACAAGAACCCAGTGTTCCCCGGGCCAAGAAGACCATCCTTGACTGACAAAATGCCCCCCTGGCATTTCAGGTCTGTCTCAGGTGCCACTTCCTAATAATGCTTTCAGCCCCCCCAACCCCCACGCCCTTTCACGGTTCCTGAGGGAGCCCTGGATGTCAGGCCCTAAGTCCCATGTGCCTGTGTTCCTAAACCCACTCTGCACCTGGTTCCTAGAGGAGCCCCCAGCGAATGTTTCCCTCCATGAATGGAGGCCCACCCCTCGCCCCAACACTGCCTAGCTCCCCGGCGAGTTCCCACCCAGCACCTGAGCAGCCTCCGCCAGCCTCCTGAGCCTAGGCCCCCGCCCTGTCCTTCCCTGTTTGTACCTGCCTGTCAGAGCCCTCTGGCCAGGCCTGGGGGAGGAGCACCTGCAGGGTGTTTCCTGTCTTGCTGTCCCTCCCGGCTCCTGCTCCCCCGGGTCACCGCCGCCATCCGCGCCGGCTCTCCGCGCAGCTGCGGCCCAGGCCCATAGAAAAGGTGTATGTCTCCCTGGCAACCCATCACCATGCAACAGGGTCTCCCGGGATACGGCCGGAGATGCGCTGACGTCAGGGAGAGCAAGCCCGCCCCACTGGCACTGAGCCGAGCAGAGCAGACCGGCGCGGGGGCGGTCTCGCGGCCCGCCGGCCGGATAGCGCCTCCGCTCGCAGGAAAAGGGAGCCCGAGGCAGGCTGGTGAGGCGGGGGTGGGGAACACAGAGCTCCGGGATGTGGTTGCAGCGCCACCACCCCCCAACACCAGGGCCCAGCACCTCTGGCAAGTCCTGGCTGTCAACGGAGGAAGGACGGGAGGACCGGCTCCAGCCTCGGAGGGTCCGAGCAGATCCCAAAGAGGATAGAGAGAGGCCACGCGGAAGTTCAATCCACTCCACAGCCCACGCGGGGTCCGAGGCTACTGCGGAGTGGGCAAAAGGTCGTTCAGCTGGGGCCCCATTTGTGCCACGATCCCCATTTACATCCGGCAGTGCCCAGGGTCATCCTTTTTTTATCATCCCCTCCCCCACCGCCCAGCGACCACCTAGGATCTTCCCAATCCTGTTTGATCCTGGAGCTGTTTTTTGTGGCAGCCCACTGACCACCTTCCTCCTCTGCAAATATTTTTCTTTCTTATAAATATTTTGCCATCAAAACTTTAGAGACAAACCCAAGCACGTAAATTCTGATTGTCCTAGGTTCTCAGCCTGGCCATACCCCTTCGGAAAACACACTACATTCTCCCCTCAATGCCACCCTAACCCCTGCAGCTCACTGCCTGCCTTCTCTCCATCCGCTACCTTGGTTCTCACATCCCTCCAGTCTTGGCTACTCTGCAGCACTCTAGTCTTCTTTCCTAACAGATGCTTTTTTGTTTTTCTTTCTGATTTTCACCCTTGTCCTAAAACCTCCGGATGCCCTCTCTGGCACCAGCCTGGAGCTTCTTTCAGCCTGGTTCCCAATATCTAAGCCATTGCAAATTTCATCTCACCATCTGAGCACCTTACTCCTCGCTTCCCATCACCTGCTGGATCGCATCAAAACGGTCCTTGGTCTCACCTCTGCGACTTGTCTGACAAGTCCATCGTCCTCCAGGCCCTTCACGCTGCCACAGAAACATTTTTCCCAGCACAGAAATCATAGGCATGCTGGCTGTGTTGATGCAGAGAACCAAAAGCCCAGAACTGCTCCAGGCTCAGCTCCCAGTTCTATTCCTGTTTTGGCTCCGGATGCTGAGCCAGTCCCCTCCCCACTTGGAACTTGTGCCTAGTCACATAAGGAGAACACTCCTGCCTCGTGGCTTTGAGGAGGTGGGAGTGCCGGAGGCCTGGCTGAGCTCTCTGGGGGATGGGGAGCCATGGCCCACCCCCAGACAGTGCCAACAGACTATGCACATCGTAACTGACCTTTAGCTGGAGCAGCCGTCTCTGTCCCTGAGCCTCAGCCAGCTGGTGGTCCTCAGAAATGCTATCAACCAGAAGTAAGACAGTACGTTACAGGCCATCCCTGGCCCCCAGCTGGCACCCCATCAGGGCTCTCAAGGCTAGTTCTGAGGTCAGCCAAACTCCCCTCAGACTCTAGGAGGGGATGACTTCCTGAACTCCAAGCAGGCCCACAAGGACCAGAGCAGCCTGCTGCTTCTCAGCCTCAAAAGCCATGCGGTTAACTTAGGACTACAAATCCCAGAATTCCTCAAGGCGAGCACCAATCTCAACAAGAGTTTTAGCTCTGAAGCATCTCTAGAAGCACCAAGCACACTGAGGCCCGTATGACTGCCCGCCTGCCCTGAAGGCCCAGTGCAACGCCAGCGGGCACCATCACAGGTCCCTGCCCGGCCTCGGGTTCTAATGCAATTCAGGACGTGAAAGGAAGCTGGCTGGCAGACCTCACGGTCACAGGCTAAGGCCAGGCCTCCGTGTGCATCGCCGTCCGCGGGAAGCAAGGCCCACGCAGGGGTCGGCAGCCGAGGGAAGGAGGGGCCTCTGTCTCTGCACAGCCAAGGTGACTTGTTTGGGGTGGAGGTGGAAGGAGGAAATGAAAACAGTTGTACGAGATGAGAGATGGTCAGATGCTCACACGTCCCCCGGTCAGCCAGTTGCCTCTGAAGGGGGAGCATGTGCGAGGGAAAACTCTGCTGGCAGGGGGACTCCGGGAGAGGAGGGCCGGAGAGGCAGGCGCCCACAGACAGGCGCAGGCGGCGGCGTGTGGGCGGGAGCCGGGCCGGGCCCGGCCGGCAGAGGGGGCCCTGGGCTGTCCGGCCCCTCCCGAGGTTCCGGTCTCCCGCGGGGCCAGAGGCAGGCAGCCCCCTCCCCACCTGCCGCGGCCTCGGCCCGGCCCGGCCCCCGTGCAGACTCCGCCTCTCCCGACGCGGCCCCCTCCTCAAGGCCCACAACCGCGGCGGCCGCAGCCCGACGCCCCGGTTCGTCGCGCCCGGCCTCCGCCGCTTACCCTGACCCGCCGGGCTCCGAGAGCCGACGCAGCCTAGGGCCGGGCACCCAAGCACGCTCGGGGCCCGGGCCATCGCTTGCCGAGGGTCAGGCCGCGGCCCCCGCCGGGGAGGGCACAGCCCGCGAGGGGGGGAGGGAGCCGCCGTCCGCCGCCGCTCCCGGGAGAGGGAAGCGGGCAGGTGACATCAGCGCGTGGGCGTGGCCGACCGCGGCCCCGCCCAGGACGGGCGGGGCAAGGCCACGTCACGGCCGGGCAGGGACAGCCACCACCCGCCCGGTCCCGGTCTGGGTCCCGGTCCCGGTCCTGGTCCCTCGGGCCACTGCCGGCCACCCCGCAGGGACGGGAGACAAACTGTCATCACAAGCCTTGAGGACAAAATGCTTCCCATCTCCCAGCCCCCTCCTTTGAAGACGGACACCTTGAGGCTAAAACAGATGTCGCCAGCTTCGCCTAGCCTGGAAACGGCAGTAGCGAGCAGGGCTGCAGCGCGCCCTGCAGGCCGGCGAGGACGTGCCAGTGGACGCCAGGCTCCAGTCCTCTCCAAAGCAAGGACACCTCACCATGCCCCTGAGCTCGATACCCTCCACTCTCCAAACCCATCAGGGGCAGGCCAAGAGGCAGAGGGGTGCCAAGCTACAGGGCCAGTGCCGCAGTGCCATCTCTGGAAAGGAAGCAGCCCACCAATCCTTACCGCTGCTCCGAAGGGAGCAGGCCACAAAGCAGAGGCAGTGAGCTTAATTGAATTCATGTTTAATAATTACAGGCACCGTGCCCCCCCTTCCCCCTGCCCAGGCAGCAGCAGGGGTGGTGCAGGGGCTGGGGCATATGCCCCCAGCAGCGAGGACGGCAGTCCCAAGAGTGATTTTCAGAAAATAAAAAAGGACCTCAGGGGCAGGCAGCAGTGCCCCCCCTCAAGACACACCAAATTTCAAGACTTTATATATAATAGATCTCTGTGCCCCTGGGGGAGGAGAGGGACACCCGGCAGCATCATGGAGGGGGCCCCAGCAGCCCCAAACCATCCTGCCTCTTCAGCCACTTTATTAGCTCAGACACATCGCACTACAGGCACCTGCTGCCACCGCCACTGCTGCCGCCCCTGCAGTCCAGGCGGCTGGCCGGGCCATCAGCGCGTCCATGGGGCTCAAGTCCCCAGCCCCACCCGCCCTCAGTTGTGGTCAGACTCCTCCTCCTCTGCCTCCCGAAGCCAATTGAAGAAGGCTGTGACAGACTTCAGGGCCACGCCCTTGCCCTGCTGCTCCGCCGGGTCCTTGCTGCTCTCCCAGCTGTAGAAGGCTTCCTCCTTCACCACGTCCTCGTCATACAGCGCATCGAAGAACATCCGAAGCAGGTCTGCAAACCATCGGGAAGCGGTCAGAGGAAAAGGGCCACACAGCCACAACAGACTGTTCTCCCCAGGGCTCCCGCTCCCAAGCGCCCCTGGTAACCCCTGCTGACATTAGTGCCTGGTCATTCCAGAGTAATTAGGTCTCTGACAGGGTGCTAATCTCACGATCCAAGAGACTGGCACCCAGGCATGAGTCACCTGGCGATCAAAAAAACTTACAAACTTGCTCAACTCACCTTGGCAGTTTCAAACTTCATCACTCAAGATATATTCAACAGGGGTCAACTGTACGCACAATAGGTACACCTGAACTTGGGGACTCAAAAATCCCAGATGCATCACTCCCGAATGTCAAGAGTATGACATGGAAAATCCACTGGCACCTGAAAATCTAAAATCCTTGACCCCTTTCCACTTCCTACACATCTGAACCCTGCCTTCTCTAAAGAGCCTCTGATACTTTTAAGGGTTCCAGGAACATGCCTGCCTTTGTCACCTTCCGGGTGAACTCCTCCAAGACCCAACTCAAGTACCACCTGCCTTACCTCCCCCACAGTGAGTAGCTGCTACTGCACTAGCCCTAGAATTCGTGAACCCAACCCACTCTCCCATCCCCAGACAGCACTGCCAGTCCTTCCAACCCAAACCTTATACTCCTGGAAAGAGACAGATTCATCAAAGTGAAGAAAGCACAGATCTCAGGCCCAGACGCCAGGAGAAATCCTAGGCCAGTGGGTGGAACCCATGGCACAAGTGCCCCAGTGGACTGGGTCTCACAGAAAGTTCTAAACGTTTGCCATCACTGCCGAAGGGCCAAGGCCATCCAAACACTGCACACTAGGATGCTCCTCAGGGCACCCCACCCCTAAAGCCTCCAAACTGCCTGTGGGTGCAGCTGCCTCGCACCCCACCCCCACCCCTGGTCCTTTTTATTTTGAACACAGGGCCTCAAAGAATTGCCCAAACTGGCCTTGAACTTTTGATCCTCCTGCCTTGGCCTCTCAGAGACATGCCAAGCTTCACTTGTGATTGATTTCTAGCCTCTCCTCAGGTCAGTATAGCTACAAGCTGCTGCCTCTGTTTCCTAAGTATCTCTTGAATCTGGTCACTCCTCCGTTTCCACTGTCACTGTGTCCACCTTGCCATTCATTCTCATGCCACTCCAAACCATTCTTCTCAGTAGTCAATGAACTAAAACCAAATTCTGAGGCCCCTTTACATTGTGTGCTGTGGTCTCGCTCCTGACTGACACTGGGTTCTCCCACACTGGCCTGCCTCTGGCAGCTCTTTCCTTGTGCCAAGCTCCCTCCCCCGCAGAACCTGCCTTCACACCCAGGGCCCCCTCCTGCCTGTCACTGAGCCAACTGCCACACATGAGCTCCCACACCCATCACTCACACGGCCACTGGCTCCACGTGAGCGCATGAACTGTGCTCAACTTCCACACTGCAATGATCCCAATGCCCAACCTCAGACTAATAACCTACGCCTCAGTCTCCCAATGTGAAAACTGGGTTAATATCACCCACCCTAAACAACAGCTGTGAGGGTACAAGGAGTCAAGATAAGTCATTTCGGCTGTGTGCAAGGCACAGGAGCACACAGAGTATCAGAAAGATGCTGTGTTTACCATGTCTGTGTTGCTGGTTGGGCACAAAGCAAGTGGTCAACCTTCAAACCTGACAGATACTACTTCCACTTGCAAGCAAGGAAGCAAAGGGGAAGGAATCAGATCATTAGGGTGTTTTGCTCTCTGATGACTACCCAACCTTCCTGGATTGAACTCCTTCCCTGACCACCCCTCTCCTGCTAGCCTCCCTACCCCGACCCCAACCCCGACCCCGCAGCCTGGCTTACTGGGGGGTTGCTCTAATGTCACTACAAGAGCCTGGAGGGCATAGAGCGCTTGGAGCTCCTTCTGTTCATCACACAGGTACTTCTGTAGCAGTCGAGCTCGCGCTTTCAGCACTGCGACATCCACTCGGAGAGGAGTCTCAACTACAGAAAGGAGGACAGGGACGAGTGGAACAAGGCAGCCTCAACCTGCTTCAGCCCTAGGAGGTGAAGACTGAAACCCTTCCTTCTACTCCTCTGCTGGGCCCACCCCTGCCCCAGCTTCTCTTACAGATAATTGCAGAATAGCAGACAGCTGTCATGAGGGCTCGAACTAATGTGTTGGACACTGTCTGCTGCTCACTCAGATTGGCCTGTGCAAGAGAAACAAAGGCTCCTAAGTCGCCATTCCTGCCACCTCCCACCCCAACCCAGAAAGACCTCTCCTCTAGCCCTCCCCCAGCTCCCAGGAGAAGCACACCTCTATCCAGTCGAACACCCGCTGATTACTGTTGCCCTCCTGCAGCAGCTTCTCCAGCTGCTTGCTCAGCTCCTCCAAGGGGAGTGCCCTCTGCCCAGGGGCATCCGACTCTTCTCCCAGGGTATACTCCACATTCTGCAACCAAAAAGGCCACGGTCAAGAGGTCAGGTGCACCACACAGATCAGGGAAGGAGGGTGAGACTCAAATGTTACAAATAACCAAATTCCAGTCCCAAACCTGTTTAGCAACAAATGCATTAACATCTTGGCCTTCGGGTAGAAATTCCTTCCAGCTGAGCTCAGCCTCTCGCCATAGCATCCCCACCTTCTTGGGACCCTGGAAAACACAGATTCAACTCAGTAACCATCTCTCTGTCCAACACCCAACACCTCCACAACAGTCATCCAACAAATACCTTAACTAGAAGGCTGCCAGGTACCTACGAAGAACTAAGGATGTCACAGAGGCACCACACAGGCACAGTCCTTCCACACCCACATCTAGTACAGGGCACAGACAGCCCCTGTCAAATCGACACCCAAATTAACAAGTTCTTACCACCGTAATGCTTTGACACTAGGGTGGGGAATCATCTAAAGAGCCTCTAGGAGAAATGTCAGTTAGCTTTTGCAAGTTTCTGAATAAAATACTGGACAGGGGAGAGGGCATAGAAAGAATTAAGATGTGTTATATACACATACCAACTGCCCACAATGGATGCAATCATTATGTAGTAATAAAAATAAAAATGTTTCAGAGGCAAGAGAATGCCATGGATTGCACACCTGGGATACATAGTGAGCTCAAGGCCAACCTGAATTACAGAGTGAGACTGTCTCAAAACGAACAACAAACAAAAACTTTAGAAAAGACCACCAAACCCAAGTATCTCATCCTAGCGTTTTCCACTATTTCTTTTTCTAGAACAGCTTGGTTTTTCATTATCTCAAGAAACCAGTGTTTGCTTATAGAACAGGTGACTTGTTTTGGGGGGTTTTTTGTTTGTTTTTGCTTTTGGCCTTTTGTCTTTTTGATACAGGGTCTCACTATGCAGTTCAGGCTGGCCTTGAACTCACTTTGTAACCCAGGCTGGTCTCAAACTTCCAACAACCCTCCCGCCGCACGCAGCCTCCCGAGTGCTGGGATTACAGGCATTTGCCACCATGTCCGGCTTTAAATATGGTTGTTTCCTAAACTGAAAAATTTAGAAGCAACCAATACACTCCACCCGCACACAAATCCTCACAAAAGCAGGTCTGAGCACTTTACTCAACAATTGAGCTCCTGAACCTGCACATCTCAACTTCTGACTACAACCAAGTACCACACCCAACTTGCCTTTCTTCACCTTTTCACCCTGACACTCAACAGTGACCAACTCACTGTCAGCCTGCTACAAACGCTGCCAGCGTTTGTAGCACTGTTTTGTTTTGTTTTGTTTTGTTTTTGCGGCACTGGGGATTGAACTTATAACCTCGCACCCGCCAGGGCAGGCACTTAAGCCACTGAGCCAAACTCCCAGCCCTGGTTTTTTTTTTGAGGCAGGGTTGCACTATGTAGCTCAGGCCAGCCTTGCGCTCACGTTGTAGCCCAAGCCGGCCTCGAACTCACAACGCTCCTCCTACCTCAGCCTCCCAAGTGCTGGGATTAAAGGCGTGCACCACCACGCCTGGCAAACCTCACTGTTCTAAAGCCACTTCATTTCAACTACTATTTCACACTTCCTATTTATTTATTTCTTTTGTTTTTTTCAGACAGAGACTCACTATGTAGTCCAGCTTGGCCTCAAACTCATAGCAGTCCTCTTGCCTCAGCCTCCAGAGTGCTGGAATTATAGGCGTGCACCATCCCGTCTGACCTGAGCTGTTTGTATTAAACTATTATTCTTACTTTTTCTCTACCAACCCGTTTCACTGACTGCCACATTTCCAGGACATAGAGAATATTCAGAGAAACATCATTGAGGACTGGGATGCCGGCCAGTGGCACAGCATTCGCCTATCATGCGTAAGGCCCTGGGTTTAATCCCCAGCAACACAATCACACAAAGCTGAACAATTAAACGGACAAATAAATCACAGAACTGAGGCCTTACATGCCATTCTCCTCCAGCCTGACAGAAGTCAGGACAGGAACTGTCTGAGGGGACTGTCCATTTTAACACTTCCGCTCAGGTACCAACACAGTTCTGCCACCAATACCATAAGGATCCATAGTCACCAGGAGCAACCAAAAGAAACCCTGAACATATCAACCTCTCAAAAGCCCACTCACCATGCTTTTGCACAGGAGGCCCAGGATCTCCAACAAGAGGGAAGCAGCTTTGCCCAAGGGTCTCAAAGGCTTTGTAATCTCCCTACAAGAAAAAAGCCCTCGCGTTGACGGGCTCCACATCTCTCCACCCCCCTCCAAACCCAGGTGTCTGATCTGTCCAGGCTCCCGCCCGTCTGCTCCAGCCTTTCCCTCTCATGAACTGCCCCAGGAGGCTCACCTGAACAGTTCTCCCATGGGCACTCCACCTTCCTGCAGAATGGGCGTTACCAGCTCGGCCAGGTAAAGCCACACATGGGGGACATCAATCTCCATGTCCTCCGCCAATTCCAGGATTTCATACAGCCTGCAAAGGGAATTCAGAGGACACTGTGGGGAAGAAGGCCAGGTCCCCACTCTGCACAGCCAAGGAGCAACCGTGGAACCTCCAGAACACTTTCTAGACACGGACATGGTGTAATTATGTCAAGCTAAGGCCACCTTCTTATCCTCAACAAGTTTGTCTCCCCAACAGCAACATTCACTGGGATTTCTGAGCCCACGCCCTTAACACAAGAGCCCAGACATCCCGCAGACACTGCCCTACCCTCGGTAGTACTGGGCGGTGGAGAGGAGCCCAGTACACAGCAGCCTGTGCAACAGCTTCCCCATGTGCTCCCGAGTGATGGTGCTGCGCTCCAGCGTGGACTCGACGCCGTGCCGCACAAAGATGAAGAGCAGGGAGGGCGAGGACAGCTCCTGTACACACTGCACTGCTTCCTAAGGACAAAGTAGGATGGTGTTCACGTCCCAGCCCAGACCCTGCACCCCACTGGCCAGCCAGAACCCGCCCTGCCCACCTTCATGTCATTGAGGTGGAGATACTCCTCAATGATGGCCTTGGACTTCTTTTCCAGCTCCTCCTCAGACAGTGCAGCCTTCGGGGGGCTCACTGGGGGAAGGGTGGCTTCCCGCTTCACTGTGGGGTGAGACAGCCTTCAGTTCCAGTCTTCTCAGCACACAGAATCTGAAGCTCCCGAGAGAGCTGGGGCTAGCTCATCCCAGACTAGCCAGCAGCCTCCCCTACTTCTGTCCTGGCCCCTCACCGGTGTCCCGGCCCCGGTCCCGGTCTTCCGTGAGGCTCGCTGCCTTGCGTAATCCCTCAAGCTGGGCAGGCCGCTCTCGACTCCGCTCTTCCACTTCCTTGCTGAAGCTTCGCTTGGTGGTAGGTGTTCGTGCACGATCAGATCGGTCCCCACGGTCGCCACCCCGTTCACTCCGCTCTACTCGGTCTCCCCGGTCCCCAGCTTTCTCACCTCGTTCCCGGCTCAAGCTACTCCTGAAACAAAGAGAGGCACACTCTTGTGTAATCAACCTGCCCAACCACCGCTAGGACTTGTTCTTGGCATCAAGAATATGCCCAATCTCAGCAAGGGGCTGCAAGCATTACAGGTATGAGAAACTCCCATGCTCTGACAACCAAAACCTAATCACTGTTTGCTCGGTGTGAAGAAAAAGAACCCTGGGAAAGCTCACCTCTGCACCACACGTCTGTTATCTGTGCTTTCCGTAGGTACTGCTTGTTGAAGGGCTGAGAAGCGATTCAAGGTACTAGTAGCTGGACGAGCAGATTCTGATGCTAAGGAGAAAAGACAACCCAAGTTAAGATCTCTTGCTACTTTCTTGCATTCTGCCTACCTGACAGGTTATGACACTTGGCCTCAGTGCTGACAGTAAAGGCACCACCTACCCACCTTCTCATTACCTAACCACTTACACTGAAAGCCTTCTGCAAAGGGAGCCCAAAATAATTATCGCCCACTCCTTACAGTGGCCTCCATACCTGCATCTGAGGGCTTGGCTCCTGAGCCCCCACTGCTACCCTTGCCCCAGCTCAGTCGCCCTCCTGGTGCAAAGAGCTGGTTGTTAGAATCAATGGAGCCAGGCTGTAGAAGGAACAGCAGAAGTCATGGGTCTGACTGGGCAGAAACTGGCAACCAGCAGCCCCCACACCCAGCCATGCCAGCAGCAAATACCAGACTTCAAATTCTGCAAGCTAAGGTCTCCATCACAGCTACTCAATCCTGCCGCTGCAGTGTGAAAGCAGCCCTAGCTGATACTCATAAGGAATAAGTATGGCTGTCCTCCAGTAAAACTTTACTTACAAACACCAGAAAAATTATTTTTTACTTTCTTGAGACAGGGTCTTGTAATGCAGTCCAGGCTTGCCTTGAATTATGTACCCAAGGCAGACCAGTGATCCTCCTGCCTCAGCCTCCAGAGTGCCAGAAATACAGGTGTGTGCCACCATGCCCAGTGAAAATTTAAATTCTTTTTTTTTTTTTGCAGCACCAGGGATTGAACTCACAACCTCGCACCTGTCAAACAGGTGCTTAAGTCACTGAGCCAAACTCCTGGCCCTGGTTTTTCGAGGCAGGGTCGCACTGTGTAGCTCAGGCCGGCCTTGAGCTCGCGTTGTAGCCCAAGCCGGCCTCAAACTCACAACGCTCCTCCTACCTCAGCCTCGGCGTAGTGCTAGGATTAAAGGCGTGCACCACCACACCTGGCTAAAAATTTAAATTTTATATAATTACTGAATCATACAAACATCATTTACCTTTTTGACTTTTTTCAACCATTTAAAAACAGAAGAGGCTGAGGCAGTAGGATCACCATGAGTTTGAGGCCAACCTGAGCACAACTTAGTGAGCTCAAGGCCAGGTTCAACTACATGGTGACCACCCTGTCTCAAAAAAATAAGAAAATAAAATAAAATGAAATAAAAAAAAAGCATTTTCGGCTTCTAGGATATATACAAGTGGGCGACACACTGGATTACTATGCAGTCAGTTTTGCCCACACCCATGTGCATAAACCCCTAGAGCTGGCAGTCCTGTGTCTAGCAATTTCCATTAGTCTAAGAAGAAAACTCCAGAAATTGTCTCCCCAATCTCAGGGAGATCAAGCCCTTAGCCCTCAGCCTCACCACCATCCCCCCCTGCAGCGCACCCCTAACCTTTGTGATCTTAGTAAGTCGTGAGGTATCAATGGGGCGGCTGCCTTTGCTGATGGGGACTGTGTTCCAGCCACCATCATCCACAAGTGGGAGGCCACGACCTGGAACAAAAAGAGGACGTCACTGAGTAACAGTCAGTCTCAGCAGCCCTTTCTCCTCGGGCACCCCAGCTTCCTTTCCTCAGATCCTCAGTTCCATCATGGGGTCTCAGTGGCCCAGACACGTGGCACTAACAAGAAGTCATCATCGGAAAGCAAAATCCCAGTCCCTTTCCTGCTCCCTCCTTAGTCCTAGCCTCCAACTTACTAATGGGCGGGCCTGGAGGGCCACCTCGACGCTTGTCACTGCCCTTGGCCATGAGCTGCTGCACTTTGATATGTTCC
This sequence comes from Dasyprocta punctata, assembly GCA_004363535.1. Taxonomy (NCBI): domain Eukaryota; kingdom Metazoa; phylum Chordata; class Mammalia; order Rodentia; family Dasyproctidae; genus Dasyprocta; species Dasyprocta punctata. Next base: position 10,811 of record RJWM01022474.1, on the reverse strand, counting down.
CGATGCTCCTCCATCTCGGCCTCCTTGTGGATCTGGTCGATGGTCTTGGGGCCCTGATCTCCACGGCGCGGCACCCAATTGCTCTGTGGGAACAGGAAGCCATTTCCAATTACGTCAGGAAGTGCCAGATAAGGTAGCACTGACGACAAGAACAGGACAGTGGGAAGGGAGGGACAAATACCTGTCGCAGATCCAGCACATCCTGTAGCATAAAGCGGATGCGAGATGACGTCTTCTTTTCTTTAATAATTTTTTCCATCTGGTTGAAATACTGATCCATTCGGGGCTAGGAAGCAGAGAGACCAAGTCATGAACTTTTAGCATCTCACCAACAGCCCAGAGCTGGTGGCCTAACGAAGATGTCTGTCATCGGTGGCCGGAGGCCCACAGGCTTCAGCCACCCACTTCACGAGAGCCTCACCTTGGCTTTTGCAAAGTCCAGGTCTTTGCCAATGGTGGTAAGCAGGCGGCAGAGGCATTCCAGGGACTCCTCATCGTGGTTCTTAAGTAGTTTGACCACACAGTCATGCATAATTGCCTCTGTTAACATTTTGAGCTTAAACAACTCGCCGATAAACTTGATGTTCCCTAAGGAACGCCGTCGGGCAGTGTCCCGAGCCTCTTCTAACTCCTCCTTCAGGCGTCCCCGCTCCTCTGCCTGCCAGTCACAGAAGGGCGGAGTCAGAACTGACACCGGCCAGCCAATAGGCTACAGCCCTTCTCCCTCCATGAACTGGATACCCAGCCGACCAGTAAAGCAGTAGGCAACCCAGATTCCATAACTGGCATCTGGGTAAGAGGAGGGTGGTGAGCAGAGGGTGGAACTGTGGAGTGGGTGTTCTCACCGTAGCAGCTTCATCCATCTCTTTTTGCTTTTTTTCAAAAACTTCATCATCATCTTTGTCTTTCTCAAACTCCTTCTGGCATCGATTCAACAACAATTTTCGGAAGTTAACGGTCACTGTTGGCTTTTCTGTAGTGGGCACTTTCAGCTGTAGGTCAAGGAAAAGGGAACGCTGAGACCAGTAAGGGCAGGCAAAGCCCTCTAAGCACCTAACCCCCGACCCAGAAGACCTCTAGCTTTAGTCTTCCCCTCTCTTAGCCACCACAATGGGGAACCAAGACAGTGAGGCCAGGAGCCTTGGAAATAGCAGCAAGAAGCTAGGTGATGACTTAGAAAAGCATGGTCACTGACCGCCATGAGGCAGCGGCACATGTTGGCGTAGGCCACAGAGAAGTTGGGCTCCGAAATGGCCTTCTCAAAGATGAGGTCGATGACCCCTTTCAGGCGTTCCTCAGTGTCGATGGCCAGCTGTGTCACTTGCTTCATCAGTTGCTGGAACATCTGGGGCGTGAGCTTATTCAAGATGGAGCGCACCCTGCGGAACAGGTCCTGAGGGAAACGGACAGAGCAGACACAGGATCTAATGAGCTTGGTGGTGTGGACTGAGGCATGGATGGACAAAGAGGGCAAAGTGGGCTCAGATGGCAGGCCTGAGAGGCAGGGCGGGAGAGCAACTGCAAGCCTTGCCGACCTGTGTTTTAGTGCCATCAGCATCCTCCTCTCCCCGTTCCTTATCGGCCGCGGTCCGCTTGCTGCTGGGTTTCCAGGCCTTCTCGGCTTTGTTCAGTTTTATATCTTCAGTCATTAACACTGTGGCAATGATCTTGCGCGGTTCTTTTCGGGGACCCTGCTGAGAGCGCCTGGGTCCCAAGCCAGCCTGCTAAGCAAGACAGAATGACAAGTGAAGACACGAACCACTAAGTACATGTGACCTCGCTGCTGCACATCTCCAGGGCAGACCCCTCACCCACTCCACATGCGCCCCAAGCCCCAGCCCCCTTAGCCAGCCCCACTCACCGGCCCTCGGGGCAGCTCCCCACCTGGCCCACCCCTTGGGGGCCCACGACTGCTAAGGGCTGGTCGGCCAAGGTTGGCAAATGATGGAGTGAAGTCGGGGCCACAGTTTATGCCAGGCAGTCTGGAAGGATCCAGTGGCCGCAGTGGTGTCTTATTGGCCTGTGAGGGAAACGTGGCAGGTCTCACACACAGCCCAGGACTATGGACTGCTCCTTCCGTACCTCGGACTCCTCTCCAGTCAGCCCAGCTCCAACTTACCCGCCTCCCCTTCCAACCACCAACCTTGTCCAGCACCACATCAGTGATATGGGGCAAGCCCTCCGGCTTCTGCATACTGGCAAAGATGAACTGAAAGCCAAGCAGGAACTCACGGTCGTAACGCTTTTTCTCCTCAAGGTTTAGCGGCTTCCACTGATCTGCAAGAGAGGATGCAGCCATCACACTCCGTTCTCCGGGGACCCTGCCAAGAACAGCAGCCTCCTCAGCTCTTCCTTCGGCATACCTGACTTGTAGTCGTACTTCTGTTCTCCGGGCTGAATGTTTTCAGCATTGTGGATTTTGTCTTCCTTGGAGTCCCAAGTCTCCTCAGCTTCCTCAGGCCGTGGGGGCACGCTGCTGCCCTCAGACTCTGGGCCTGGATTGCTGCCTACGGGAGGTTGATTCTCCACCTCTGGTACTGCTGGGTTCACCTGCAAAGAACACAGTTTGGCTGCAAGATGAATACTAGGTTATAACCATGCTCTGCCCCCCCTGGCTTCCCGCTTCTCTCCAGCTCCCATACCTCTTTGAAGGCATCGAGGAGGTCTCCCACAGCCTCCTTTTTATTTAGCTCCTTAATTTTCCGTCTCCTCTTTGGCACAGATACTGCCACTAATTTAAAAAAGAGAAACACAGAAATAATTTAGATTACTCTCAACCTATAGGGAAATCATAACGCAGCCATAGTACAATCCTCCCTCTTTGCATCACACTCTCTCTAGGCTTTACAGTGCTCACGATACCTCCTAGATTCCATCTCAGGACTTCCATGACTGAGACATGGTGACCACATGGAGGTCACCCACGGAGTCACATCTCCCAGCCTGCCCCACATCTACTATCCAGACACACCTTACCTTGAGTGGCTGCTGCTGCCTCCAAATTTGGGGATGAGTGGGCTGGGACTGGGGTGCTCTCCAAGGAAAGCAGGTCCTCCCCTCCCTTCTCATTCTCGGCTTCGGCTTCTCTTCCTTCTTCCTCCTCCTCCTCCTCCTCCTCTTCCTCCATCTCCTCCTCCTGAGAAGGGGAAGCCGCTGGGGGAGTTGCAGGTGGAGTGGAAGAAAGGGTGGCAGGGGGAGCCACAGGGGTAGTGACCTCTTTAGCCTGCTCCTCTGGCTCACTGACGGGGCTCAAGTCCACAGCTGGCGGCGAAGGGGCCCCGTTGAGCAGTTCCTCAGGCTGGGCAGTTGGAGCAACAGGCTCGGGAGATTCTGAGGGGCAAGTCGCAGGCAGTGGAGGGCCAAGCTCTGCGCTTGACTCCATCTCGGGTTCCAGTTCCTCAGATGGCACTATGCCATTAGCCTCAGGAACTTCCACCTTGTGAGATTCCAGAGGGGTGGGAATCTGGAGCGGACTGGAAGAGAACTCGGATTCCGGAAGTGGTTTGCTAAGTGTCACTTCTACTTCCAGGATGGGTTCGGCAAGAGGAGTGGGTTCTGGAGAGAGGCAATATGGCTCCTCAGTGTCGTGGGAGATGGGAGTTGATTCTTCTACAGACATTTGTATCATCCCTGTTGACATTGTGTCCCCAGGAAGAGAGAGGACTCCGAGATTAGGCTCAGACCCTGGTTCCAAGATTGGGGGCGGTGATGGGGTCGGAGAGGGGGATGAAGGCTGGGACTCTGAAGGGCTGTGCTCTGGGCCAGGCAGTCCTGGCCGGCCCCCGAGTGCTCCCTGTGGCCGGTCATCTGCATCACAGAAGGAAGCATGAGAAGGCAGGAAGGTCCTCCACCGCACTGTTCTTCCCCCCAGCCAGGCCACTCACCACTCATCACTCTGACCCCATCCCTCATCACATCCTACTGAAGTGACCACCCCAAAATGTACACACTCTCAAATGAAACCCAAGCCATTCTCCTGTGGCATCCAATTCAAGCCACTCTGCTTCCTTGGAATTTCAAATTGTCACATTCCATTTCCCCGTAAATGCTCTGTCCCACTGGTCATCTTACCTGGCCGGACAATGACAGCGACCTGGGGCGTCTCCCCATTAGCCTGAGGCTCCAGACCGCCTCCCGTCTGCAGGACACAAAGGGTTACCAAGTTTGCACTGAAGACTCCCACAACCCTTCTTTACTAGAGCCATTTCTACTTTAGCTCTGCCTAGAAATCCAGGAAAGCAGGGAAATAAATCCCTTAATTGAAGAAAAAGACCAAGGGACTTGGTAGTTGAGGGCAAACAGCCATCTCAGCCATGGCACTAAGAGGAGACAGTACCTGGGGAGGGGTGGGAGTGGAGGCAGTTCGAGCCCCGGACATGATCTCCTCCGTGATATCTTTCCCACCTTGGTTTGGATCTCGAATTCGGATCTGAGGAAAAAAAGCTACAGCGTAAGAGAGAAGCAGGAGGAGCTGACCTCTCCACACAGCCCCACTGCTGACACTCTGGGCCAACTCCCCACCCCCTACTGGGAAGCAGGCGGGTGGGTGCCAGAAACCCCATGAGTTTGGTCAACCCATCGGGCTGCTCTTGTAGTCCCTGCCCTAGCCCCCACGCCCTCCAAGAGACCCTTGACCTCACAGAGCAGCCCTAAACATCACAATGCCCCTCCCCCCACAGCCTGTCCCAACAGCAGTCCCCAAGTCAGAGGCTGCACACCCTGGAGCCCAAGACCCTCATTGAGCACCCAGCTGGCTCACTTGTGGCTCCTCGGCCTGATCTCTGGGGGCAGGGCCCAGACCCAGTGGGTGGAGCCAGGGTGACTCAGCGGCTTCCCCAGCCCTGGCACCCTATTCTGGGCACCACGCCCAGGGCTTGAGGACGGAGCAGAGGCGGAGGCCTCCAGAGTTTCCAGGACTAGGGAGTGGGGGGTGGGGCCACAGAAAACAAACCATTTCCAAGGCAAACCACCAGAAACCTAAAACCAACCATAGTTCTTATGAAGCCCCAGAGCCCAGGTTTCAGGAATTTCTCCATTAGCTACTACAGTCTTCCTATGATCAGTTGTTCCTACGCTGACAACTTAGAACCTTACAAAGGACCTGAGCATTCCACAGACCCCACTCTGCCTACTCTCAGCTGAGGAGCTTCAAGCTCCTGCTCAGAAGCACAATGCCCCAGCAGTGCTGAACCTCAATTCTCCCCTTCCCAAATACCCCAGAATCCCCTGCTGCTACTCACCGTCTTGCGTTCCCTCTTAGGAGCAATCTGGGGTGGCTGATTCATCAAAACCGGGGCGGGGGCCACGCCAGCAGGAAACTGCTGCACACCTTGGGCTGGGTAGTAGGCGCCAGCTTGGAGGAGGGGGACAGAAAGGAAGAATGGAAGCAGCGTCAAGACCCAACCATACACTGATGCCTATTTGAATACCTCCCACCTCTAGAACCTCTCATCACCCACGGCCAGGCCCTAGCCTAGCTCCGCCCTCCTCCCCCAGGGAATTAGACTGCTGTCAAAGCTGGGGAACCAGTCTGAACTGCGTTTACAAGAATTCCTGACCCTGACACTCACACACACACACCTCCTATGCAGGCACTCCTTCCCCTACCACACTCTGGCCACAGGAGGGCTCATGCCTGTTGCACTGTCCCGTGCACACCCCATCCCACAGCCTGCATGCACACTCTCAACATGAAACAGAATCAGCTCTTTGGCTGCAAGTGAGAAACAGAGATTCGCCAACCCTGTTTCATTCACCTCAAGTTCAATCCCATTATTCAGCCTTTGCAAAGGGGCAAGGAAACAAAAATACTACAGTCCAAGCCCAACACAGAGAAACTAATTCCTTAAAGCAGTGTTCCCCAAATGGCCCACATCTACCTCACCCGTAATTTCCACTTGACTGTTTCTGACCAGCTCCATAAGTACAATCTACTTAAGTTGCACACAATACACACAAACAAAACCATACGTATTAGAAAATTTCACTCTCTAGGACAGAAAAAAATTTTGGAACCACTGCCAGAAAGAACAGACTAAACGGGGTCAGGGGTTTAGCTCAGCAGCACAGGTGTTGCCTGGCAAGCATGAGGTCATGAGTTCTATTCCCAGTACCCCCCCCAAAAAAAGACTAATCCTTCTCTAGAATATAAATAAAAATAGCCACCAAAAATAAAAAGTATCCCCCAAATACATCAATAAAAGGTAGCTCCCATAGGGGCCAGGAGTTTGGCTCAGTGGCTTAAGCTCCTGCTGGGCAGGCATGAGGTTGTGAGTTCAAGCCCCGGTACCGCAAAAAAAATTTTTAAATAAAAAAATAAAAAGGTAGCTCCCAAGTCCCATGTTTTATGCGCCCCTCCAACCCAGAAGGAGCACCACGGAGAAAGTCCACCAGCAGGCTGCAAGCTGGAGCCTGACCCCACATTTCTTGATGTGGGGAGGACTTTCACTGTCTTGGCAGAAAATCAACCCCCCGACACCCAACCAACACCAGTTAAATATTAAGCGCCAATCCCCACCTCTTATTAATCCTATCATTTTTAGACCAAAGCCACAATGAGCAATGGCCTTGTATTTTATGAAGCAATCAATTTAGATGCTTTCTGGGATGAACTCTCACCTGACTCCCTCCCCCACTTACCGTAGGTCCCAAACTCGGTAGGGCTTGCACCCGGATAGAAGCTTGGGGCTCCTGGCTGCACTGGGTACTGCTGTGTCGGGACAACATATGTGGAACGCCCCTAGTGGGGGTTGGGAGAAAGAAGAGGGAAGGAGGAATTGAGGGGAGCAATGAGCACAAGCGATTACAAAAACAAAGTTGGACAAGGAAGTCCCACCTCTCTAAAGGGTCAGGGTGGGGGAGGTGAGATCTGGGGTTCCCAGTCCCCAAACCTCCATCCTCACCTGTCCGGGGATGTAGTAGGCCCCCTGGGAGGCTGAGTAGGAGATCTGGGAAGGGATCATCATTACTTGGGATCCGGCAGGGTAGACATGGGCAGCTGGGCCAGGACGGGCAGGGGCTGCACTCTGCACTCGGGAGGCTGCACTGCTGGGGGGCTGGGCCCGGCCAGGGTAGAAGTGCTATCAGGAGGGAGAAAGGCAGTCCCATCAGGATCAGGAACAGAGGAAGCAGACGGCAGAACTGCCACTCCACAATGTCTCTGGTCTGGGGAGAAGTACTACATATGCTTTGGAACATGGAAACCAATCCTTCCAAGACCCACTTGACCAACTGATGGTTAAGTGGCTTCTTGTGCTCACACATGCTCTCCTAACTCCAGTGAACACTCTGCATCCTGTGTATATTTAATCTCTCGCTACCATGCATACTCATGGCACCTCCACCAGAGTAGTGTTCTGCAGAGGCTTCCTAACACCCAGATGCATCATGCCTAGGTCAGGCCCTTTCAAGCAACACACTCCCCAGCATGCACTGCTCCATCTAAAGTACTGAGAAGCTAACTGCTAACATGCAATAGTCTCCCAGTTCCCAGATACTCGCTTTTCAATACGAGCCCCTAACATGCACTATTCAGCTTCAAAACAAAGACCTAAACAGTGCACAAGTCCCCATCCTGAAGATGATCCCCAATCTCTGTATCTAACCCCTAACCAGGATAAAGGGAAAGGGTGAGACCAGGACACGGTCTAGGATTAGGAAAGGGTAGTATTACCTGCAGAGACCTGAATCCTCCCTGAGAGCACATGGGGGCAGGAGAGAAGAGAATTATCCCCAAGGTGATGAGGGAGGAAAAATGGAGGAGGTAGGACAAGAATCCTCCCACTTAGTGAAGAACTTGAGGAACAGAGGCAAGGGAGGAAAAAAAACAAAAACAAAAACAAAAACAAAAAAAAACAACCAGCTGGAATGCTTATCTCGCCAGTCCAAAGAAAAAGCAAGAAAAGGGAATGGAGCAATGGCAACTTCCCAGTAAAAGGAAGAAACAGGAAAGCAAGAGTTGGCAGCGGGGCCCCCAGCACTGTGCCCAGTTCTCAGAGGTATCAGGACCCCAATGATGCCACCCTCGCCAACTACATACTCCCCAAGGGGCCTGACACCCTGTAAGTAATCAACAGCACAGAGTACAGAACAGAGACAACAGAGAGGAACTGTCAGAAAACTGGGGCCAGGCACAGAGCTTCCATAATTTCCATCCTAGGCCCAAACTGGCAGTAACTTTCACAGTTTCACCCAAGTTCCCCCTGCACCCCCTCAACCCCTCACCTGGCGGGGCTGAGAAGGCGTGTTCATTTGTGTCGCTTGTGGCGTACTGAACACCACCGGTGCAGTCTGCCCCGGGGGAAACGCTGGCTGAGGGGGGAGACCAGAGTTCAGCAAGAGGGGAAGGCCGGGTGGGGCCGAAACCCAAGCTGGTGAAATAAGGGGAGCATATCTGCGGCAAGAGCCTCAGAAGCCCACATACTCCCTTCCCAGTGACAGCCCCCAGGGATAACCAGCGGCCCTGTCTCGATTTGGCAGCGGGCAACTGCACTTTGCCCTAACACAGATGGGGGTGGGAAAGGTTGGAACCTGTTCCTGACCTACGACTGCCTGGCCTCCCCCACCCCCCTTCCAGTCCAGATAATTCCTCCCTAATTACCTGTGGGAGTCCAGGGGATGGGGTGGGCGGGGGGCCTGTGGGCTGAGGAGCTTTGTTCATTTCATTTGGTGCCACATCAGGGTCCCCCCAGCACCTGTTGGGAAACAGTAGAGCTCAAAAAGAGGAAAGGATCCCAGTTTAAACACACAGAATGGGGGAAGGGTTGAAGCAAGGGCTGGGTCCCCTACGGAGCCCAGGAGGTGCCAAGGAAGTGAGGAAGCAAAAAAGATAAAGCCCGTGTCCCCCACCAGCACGCTGTCAAATCCGCATCACCTCCAACCACTGCCCCCCACCCGGAGTCCTGCAGAAACAGCCGCCTCACTCACCCCCTCTGTTAAGAATAAGTCCACGTTGCGGCCTACAGGTTCTCGGCATCCGAGGGCCTGAGGTTGGGAGGTGAGGGGTATCAACCTTGCTCCGCGGGGCCCAAGACCAACCAGACCGGAAATTCCAGGTCTCGCTGGCAGCCGGCTCCCGGATCACAGACGGAGCAGGCGGCTTGGGCCGTGGTGTCCCCACCCCCCACCCAGGGACACCGAGTACGGGGCCTGGCCTGGGGACACGCGAGGCACGCCGGCCGCGGGGGCCTTCGCGCTGGGCCAGAGGCGAGGCTCGCCGCGCCCGGGACGCAGCCTGAAGGGCGGGAGTCGGCCCTGAAAAGCCGGGCGGGCAGCCGCGGCGCAGCCGGCTCGGGGCGAGCGAGGGTCGGCCCGGAGGGCGGGCGGGGCCGGGGGGCTCCTCCCTGCCCGCCGCCGCCGCCCTCCCTGCGCAGCGCCGGCCAGTGCCAGAGAACAACGTGTCACTTCCCGGCGGCCGGGCCGCGAAGGGGGGAGGGGGCGGCGGGCCCGGAGCCGCGGAGCCAGTGCCCGCGGGCCGCCGGGCCTGCTCGGGTCGCGCCGAGGTGGCATCCCGCTGCCGGAGAGCGCGGCGCACTCCCAGCCCGGGGGGCCCTCCCGGGGCGGCCCCGCGCTCCCCCGCCCCCACCCAGCAGCCAGGCCCGGCCGGGCCGGGCACACGTGGGCCGCAGATCAGGGCCTGGCGGGCCGAGGCCCGGCCTTGGGGCCTCGGGGCCGGGGCGCCGGGGAGCCGGCACGGGGTGGCTGGTCCCGGCCCGGATGGCGGCGGATGCGGGGGGAGGGGGTGGGGGGGCCGGGTCGAGCCCGGACATGGCGGCTTTACCTTCAGTCTCCTTCAGTCCGCGCGGCCGAGCCCCACGCAGCCGCACAGACGTAGTCCACAACCATTTCCGGCTCCCCGCACAGATCCCGCTCGGCGGCCACCGCTTCTCCGCAGGCGCAGCCGGCGCCCCCACGTGACCGGCGCCGAGGGCGGAGCCGCGCCGAGGGCCCGGCGCCGCGGCGCACATGGGATTCGCCCCGCCCCCGTCACGTGACAGCTAGAGCCCGCCCCCGTGTCCCCTCCCGAACTTTAGAATTCCCAGACCGACCCCTGTCTGAGACTCTGGTGGTTCTTTAGTTCATTCATACTTTGCGAGAGCATTTACTGAATGCATGCTAAATGCTAGGCGAGGTGCTTGCCGGGGACTGAGAATACTGAAATAAATTTTGCAGCCTTTGCAAATACTTTGATTAGTTCATTGACAGGCTCCTACAAAAGAAATTGTTACCCCAAAAGAACTGAAACTTTCAGCCGCGCGTAGTGGCGCACGCCTGTCATCCCAGCACTCTGGGAGGCTGAGACAGGAAAACTGCAAATTAAAACCCAGCCTGGGCAATTTTTTTTCTTTTTTTTCTTTTTTTTTTTTGGTTTTGGTTTTGTTTTGTTTGTGGTACTGGGAATTGAACTCAGGACCTTGCACTTGCCAGGCAGGCGCTTGTGCCACTGAGCTACAGCCCCAGCCCTAGCCTGGACAATTCAGCAATTTAGCAAGACTTGGTCTCAAAATTTAAGAGCTGGAGATGTAATTTAGGGCGGGAGCCCTGTGTTCAATTCCAAATGCAAAAAAAAAAGAAAGAAAGAAAAAAAAAAGAAAAGAAAAAGGAAACATTCTAACCGAAGAAGTAACTTGAGTGGATTTGTTGTTTACTGAAATCAGCCACTCCTAGGGAGGGGCTAAATCTATAATGAGGCCAGTTGTGATGGTGCACGCCTATAATTCCAGTACTCCTGAGGCTGAGGCAGACTGATCTCTAGAAGTTCAAAACCAGTCCTGGCCTACATAGCAAGACTCTGTCTCAAAAAAAAAAAAAAA
>RJWM01022473.1:0-33401 GCA_004363535.1 Dasyprocta punctata | reverse complement strand
ATTTTACTGAACGCTTTTGTCACCTGTTCAGATGATCTTAAGATTTTTGCCCTTCATTCTGTCAGTGTCATGTATTTATTGATTTGTATGTTTTGAAACATTCTTACCTCCCTGGTATAAATTCCTTCTGATTGTAGTAAATGATCTTTTGGCTGTGCAACTGAATTTGATTTGCTTGTATTTTGTTGAAGATCTCTGTATTTATATTAATCAGAGATATTTGTCTAGAATTCTTTTTTGCACCCTTGACTGATTTTGGTATCAGGGTAATTCTGGTCTCACTAATTGAGTTTGGAAAACCTCTCCTCCTTTTAATTTTTGGTACATTTTGAAATGAACTAATGTTAATTATTCTTTAAAAGTTTAATAGAATTCACCAGCGAAGCCACCCAGTCCTAGCTTTGCTTTATCTGGGGACTGTTTAGTACTGATACCCTCTCATTTATTATGAATCTGTTCAGGTTTCTATGTCTTCAAGCCTCATAATTGGTAGATATATGTATTCAGAAATTTATTTATTTCTTCTAGTTTTCTCAGTTTATTTGCGTATCATTGTTTATAATAGTTCCTGGAAGTACTTTGTATTTCTGTAATATTGGCTGTAATATCCCCATTTTTATCTCTGATGTTAATAATTTGAATGATCTGTTTTTCTCTATTAATCTAGGCTAAGGTTGATCACTATATCATTTTAAAAAAACAAATCTTCATTTGGTCATAGTTCATATTTTTTAGGCTTCCTTTCATTTATTTCTGCTCTGATCTTGGTATGTATTTCCTTCTAACAGTGAGGAGTTTTTTCTTTGATATTCCAGTTCCTTGAGATGGCATTATTAAGCAAATTATTTGAAATACTTTAAGTGTTTGAATTTAGGTGCTTATTGCCATAAGGTGACCTCTTAGTATTATTTTTGCTATATTCCATAAATTTTGTTGTGTTTGTTTCCATTATAATTTTTCAACAAATTACAAAAGTTCCCTTTGAATTTATTCTATGAATTATTGTTAATTCAATAGTACGTTGTTTAGTTTGCAGTACTGATATGTTTTCTAAAGTTACTTTCTGGTATTTATTTCTATACTTATTTTGCTATTGTCAGAGAAGATATTTGATATGATTTTGATTCTTTTTTAACTTAGTATACGTGGTTTATATTCCAACATATAGTATTTCCTAAGAAGCATTCCTTGCACTAATGAGAAGAACATGTATTGTGGAGCTATTGAATGAATTGATCTGAAAACGTCTGCTGGTTCTATTTGGCCTATGGTAGAGTCTAACGCCAATGTTTTTCTCTGGACTGTCTGTGCACTGATGAAAAAGTAAAGAGTTAAAGTCCTTACTGTAATTGTATTAGATATTACCTGCTCCTTTAGTTATAAGAATGTCTGCTTTATTAAACTGAGTGTTCTGCAATATATATACATTATTGTATATAATTATTGTATCTTCTCAGTGAGTTGATTCCTTGATTACTATACAGTGATCTTCTTAACCTCTTTTTACACTTTTTGAATTAATTTCTATTTTATTGGATACACATATAGCCATGGTTGCTTCCTTTTGCTTTCTGTTTGTACGGAATATCACTTCCCATCCCTTCATTTTCAGTTTGTTTCTTCACTGGTGACATGGTTTACATATATGCTACAGATCACTGTATCTGTTCAGTTTTAATACATTCACCCAGTCTATGATTTTTCAGTTGGGAAATTTAATCCTTTTATAGTCAAGGTCATTATTCATATGTAAAAGCATGCTCTATCCATTTAAGAAATTTTCTTCCAGTTGTTTTTAATACCCTTCGTTCTTTTTTTCTGTCTTATACAACTTTGTGACTTGGCAGGTTCCTGTACTGATGAGGTTTTGATTCTTTTTCTCTTTTGCATATTTATTTTTCTAATGAGTTTTACACTTTCATGTGTTTATATATATATATGTATATATGTGTATATATATATGTATATATATATATAATTTCTAAATGCAGGACTTATAAGGATGATGTGGTAGAAATGAATTATCTCAGTTTTTCATGGAAAGCCTTTATTATTTCTTCTTCTCTGATGGATAACTTTGCTGGGTATGATATTTTATGGTAGAATTTTGTTTCATTTTGTTTCTTTCTAAATTTTTAATAAGTCATCCCTTCTAGCCTATATGATTTCTACTGTTTTTCTAATGGAGGGTCCCTTAAATATAACTTGGTGTTTTGTCTTATTTTGCTATCTTTTTTTTTTTTTTTTTTTTTTTTGGCGGTACCGGGGATTGAACTCAAGCTCGTGCCTGTCAGGCAGGCGCTTAGGTCACTGAGCCAAACTCCTGGCCCTATTATTTTGCTATCTTTAGAATTCTCTTTCTCCTGAACTTTGACTGTTTGACTTATAGTATGCTATAGAGAGGATCTTTCTTGGGCAAATTCACTTGGGTTGCTACTTGTACACTGGGCCTCCTTGATTTGAATTCCATTTAATAGTGCCTTTTTCCCTCTCTTTGACTTCTGGAATACACTTAATTAGAATATTGGTTTAATATGTCCCATAAGTTTCAAAGACTTTCCCCTGTCTGTTAACTCATTTTAGTCTATATTTCAAAAGACCTGTTTAACATTCAGAAATTATTTCTTCTGCCTGATCTAGCTTGTCACTGAGGATTTCAGCTGTATTTTTCAATTTGACATCCTGAGTTCTTCAGTTCCAGGATTTGTTTAGTTCTTTTTCATGATCTCTCTTCATTGAATTTCTCATCATATCATGAATTGCTTCCCTAAGTTTATGCCTTATCCAATTTTCTTAGACTCTTTCTTTTGTTAACTTTCTCTTCTTTGGGGTCTGTTGCTATAGTTAATGTGTTTCTTTGGAAGTGTCATGTTACCTTGTTTTTTCATAGTTTGTCTCCTTACATTGATAGCTGAGTATCTGTCAGATCACTTGGCTCTACAAAATTATTACCTGGCTCTCATAGTAATCCACTTTGTCCTGAAGATGTGTCAACTTGGTAAGCTACATTGGCACCACACTAGTCTCTTTCCAACTTCTTCAGCTAGTATCATGTGTGATAGAGGGCTGTCCATCTCTTCAGGCATCATGAGGGTGGAGACACTTTATTGGCCCACATGGATATGGTGCCCAAGGCAATGGCAGGAGGGCACTGCTGTGTAAGTGCTTTTGTTGGCTCAGACAATGAGGTGCAGTGTTCAAGCATGGGCATGACAGCAAGACTGTGGCTGTCAGGGTCTACTGGCCGTGCAGGGACAGAGTCACTCCAGTATCCCTGGAAAACTGCTGTTGTTCATGTGGTACTACAGCCAGGCCACCTGTGCAGTGCTATGTACACTACAAGTCCATGGAGAGTACACAGGGATGGAGTCACCCAGCATGTCCAGATAAATGAGGTGCAGCTTCCACACCAGCCAAGTAAAAATGGTTGTGCAGCATGGACCATACCTGGGAACCTATGAGGAACACACGGGGCTGGGCTTAGGCAATGCAGTTCACAGGGCCGGTCAGTTTCTGAGGGCTGCATGGAAGTGGAACCACTCCACAAGCCTAGGAAATAAATCACACATGCCAATAAGGTGGGACATAGTGAGGTTTGGTCTCAAACTGGCACAGTTCTGCTGCAGCCTGGGTGGAGAGGAACACTATACAAACTGTGTTCACTTTCTGGAAAATTGCAATAATGTACACTCCCTGAAACTCTCCAACTGATTTGGGGCCCTGTGAGGGCTGCAGGCTTCCTCAGCCTTAAAATCTTCAAATGTCCATGACCCCAGATTTTAGGCCTCCTATTTACCTTTTCTCTGTGATGGGAGAATTTTCTTGGATTCAGAATGGTCTGAACTTGGGCCATGCAACAGTGGATACAAGTCATTTCATTCCTGCCTTTACTAAACTATCCAGGTGTTCCACAGATTATCCTTTTCATCTACTCTGTACAGAATCCCAACATTTTCCACTAAACATTTTACCTGAAAAATAGTTTGCCTATATATTCATATATATATATATATATACATATATGCTACTCATAAAGAATACCAAAAGGTATTTTAAAAAGTCCTTAACCTTGAGATTACAAATTACCATCAGCATCATGTAACAGAATACCATGTGGCAATGCTGTTGTAGTCGACATAGATGATTCAAAATGAGTTTCTACCTAGCAGTTACAGGGACTCATGTGAATGCTTAGAATTGTCTAGCATAGAAGTTTTTTAATTGTTTTAAATATCATCAAAGCCAACAGAAAAGAAATTTCATTGTCCAGTTTTTAAAAAGCAATGTACAAGAAACATGAAAAAAGAACAGAAAAGACCTTCAGCTACACAAATTTTTCTAAGTGTTCATCTAGGACAGGTTGAATTAATCTTGTATGACTCAGATTAATCAGGTAAGCTCAAAGTGATGATGACTTCAATAATATCATCCACAAATAGTCCAATGTTACAAGTGAGAGAATTTTACATACTAAGGTCAAATGTTGTATACCTGATCATAAAATCACTACTGGCAACTCCAGGTATGATAGTAAGATCATGCCCAATATCTCCACTTCTGTAGGATTTTAAATAACTTGTGTTGCAAGAGATATTATTGATTTTTATCTGGCTAGTAATTATTTTATTCATAGTATCATAATTTTATTTAAAAAATCACTCTCTTCTCATTGAATTTTACTTTGAGGAAATGTACATAAAGGAATTAGTGTCTTCTGACCAAGATACACAGATATGGCCACCTGGAATTTTTCTCTGTGGAATTTGAACACTTACGTTTTGTTTGGAGTGATAGAAAATACAGTTTTGTAGAGTTTATGGTTGATACATTGTGTCAACTTCAGAAGTCTAGAGTTTAATTAAGTAACTCAGTATATTGGAATGTAAAGGACATACCCTTACCTCTCTAGAATATTGTTCATCGTGTCAGTTTGAGAAGGTCAGAAGTTTAACTAAGTGATTCAGTAGGGCCTTACTTTGCAAATATTCTCAACCTGTGCAAGAGGAGGGCACTGAGATGGTGTGAGTGCTACACCCACCCAAGGGGTGTAGTTGACTTACAATCTAAGGGAGAAAAACAGGCTTGCTCCTCTCCATTTTTTGCTCTTGTTGTTTTTGCTGTCTTCTGCATCTGGAAGTGCTGCCCCTGTGCCATGCCACCCTGCCTTAGAATCAACTGATTACAGACTGAAACCTACACAAACGGTAAGCTAAATAAACCTCTTCTTCCTTAATTTTTGGCATTGGGTATTTTGTTCCAACGATGAAAGAAAAATAACTAAGACATAAAGTTTGTACAGATTTTTATAAATTTAAGCATATCTTCCCATATGACCTAGGAAGCTCAATGCCAGATACTTCCTATGATAAATGTAGACGTTTGTGTACTAAATAATCAGTGTTTAAATATTCACACAAGCTTTGTTCAAAATAGTCAACAAAAACAGAATCAATTCAAATGCACCACAACTGATTAACTTATAATTGATAAAAATGACTAGAAAAATTGGTAAGTATATGAAAAAAATGAACAACATTTACTATGACCCATAAACAAAGAGTCCATATTTTGTTCCCAGTACTCATGGAGCATTCATTAAGATAAAGCAAATACTGAGCCATAAAGTATGTTTTAGTAAATTTCAAAAAAAAAATCAAATCTTTCAAAATATATTCTTTGACCACTAAAATAATAGAACTTTCTAAATCAATAACAATATATGTAGCAATTAGAATTAATATAGTATTCAAAAACCTACAGGTCAAAGGAGACATCATAAGGCATACTGGAAAATATTTCAGTTCAAGAATAATGAGAATTCAACATGCCACATTTTTTGAGTATAGCCCAAACAATGATTGAGGAAAATATATACATTAAAAAGGTTTTATTAATAAACAGAATTAAGTCTTAAACTTCTAACTTTTAAAAAATAGAAAAGTTAGCAGTTTAAAGATCTGAAAAAATTATGAAAATATAACCAAAATTTATAAATCCAAAAGTTGTTTCTTTAAAACATTAATAACTGATAAATATCTAGAAAGACTGTTTTAAGAAAAAAGAGAAAACACAGATCACACGGACTAAGAATATAAGAAGCAATATCGCAAAGATTTTTGTACAGTCCTACAGGGAATTGCATGATTTATATTTTATGAGTAAATTTGACAATTTAGATGACATTGTCAAATTCCTTGAAACCTTAAGTTCCAAAACTGACCCAAAACAAAGAGTAAGGGCCAGAGATATAGTTCAGTGGCAGAGCACCTGCCTGGCAAGTGTGAGGCTGTGAGTTCAATTCCTGCTACCAAAATAAGCAATCAACAGTAAATCTAAACACCCTGGTATCATTAAAGTATTTAATTGGTACTCAGCTCCCCCACAAAGAAAATTCTCAATTCCAGGAGTTTCATAGGTAAATTCCATTAAGATTATAGAAAGAACATTATTAATCTTATACAAACTTTCAGAAACAGGAGAGGAAGGAATTCTAATTCATTTTAAGAGGCCAGTATAATCCTCATACTAAATCTTCTATATAAAAAAGTAAAAGAAAACATCAAATAATAAACTTCATCCTTATACAAATTCTAGAAAAGTATGTCTGAAAATATAAACAATAAATTACATAGTGACTGCCTAAAGTTTATTGTAGGGATGCGAGGTTTCATTTGAAAAACAGTCAACGCAACTCACTGTATTAACAAAATAAAAAGAAAGACCATATGGTCAGCTACACAGATATATAAATGCACTTGACAACATTACCCACCCATTTAGAACAAATAATAAAAACTCAATGAAATGGAAACAAGAGAGAATGTCCTCAGTCAGATAAAGAGCATTCAAGGTAAGCCTATAATTAAATCACACTCTGAAACTGAAACAAGGGCTGGGGATTTAGCTTAGTGGCTCAAGTGCTTGCCTGGTAAGCATGAGGTCGTGAGTTCGATCCCCGGTACAAAAAAAAAAAGAGTGAAACTATGAAACAAAACAATAAAAATGTGAAATGAAAGGAACATTTTGCAAGATTAATGTGAAAAATGAGCACTGGGGTATAAAACAGACACACATGACTAAATCATTTTCACAGTCATTTTACCAATGATTGAGACAAAGAGATTAAATGATTTCCTCATGGTTATAACTCCCAAGGAATCAGGATTGATGTTAGGACTGTAGGACTCCCTGCATTTAGCCGCTGTGCATAGGGAATGAGTTGGAGCTATTTTCACCTGCTTACCACTGTTGGCAGATGCCTAAGTTTAGCTGTAGGGAGGAGGAGGGTGGATGATGACACAGAGAAGTTGCATCTAAAAGCACAGGGAGTGCTGGGACAGTAATGGGCTCACGGAAGCCTACAGAGAAGAGGTGACTGGAAAGGAACAGGGATGAGGGAGTTAATTAGATATTCCAGGCCTTTCCACACCTGGAAAGGTACTCAAGATACCAAGATGTGCTGACTCCTATGGGAAAAGGAAACTGGGTCAGAAGCAGAGATACAGCTCTATAGTGAGATTAACAGCCCAGCCACTAGAGAGAGGATACTAGCAAAAAACAAGTTTCCACTGTGTCACCAAAGCTGAAGCTCATGAGCTAGATACATGCCACTACATAAGCTTAAGACTTTTTTAACAAGCAGTGGATGAAAATAATTTAGAAATGTATGAGCCATAATCTATAACCCAGCATGTTAGTAATGAAACACAATCACTTGTAGTATGTTTGTGTTCAAATAGTTTTCAATTTTCAACATGTTCACAGATGAGTAGAACAAACCTGAATGTACATTATTCTATGCATGCATCAAACATTTTTCTTTAGTCACTCACTATGTGTAATGGTATCTCTTCCCGCTCAGGGATAGGCATATTCATCAAAGAAACAATCAGAGTCTAGCCATGTGTCAGAAAGGAGAACAAATAAGAGCATCATGTCATGTACATCCTGGGGATGTGTCTCATCAACAAAAGAGAAAAACTGTGGTGGATGTGTTTAGGAATTAAAAAAAAAAAGAAGAATATTTGGGACTATGACTTACTAGATGTCCCTAAAAAAGATCTATTGGCTCTTGTTGAGAAACCAAAGAAAATTTCTGTAATCAGGGAACAACTTGTTTAGGGGCTTTCTTTCTAAAGAAAATTCACTATGGATGACCTTCAAATTATCACTGATTATCGCACTATTTGATGAAAGATAGCCTGCCCCCATGCACATGAGTAGCTATGAAAACAAGGAGAAACTGGTCTTTGTATTCTCATTCAATGAAAGGAATAGCAACTCTATTCAGAACTACCCACTCTTCACTGGAAACCTCCTTTAAACCCAGGGCATGGCCATGGGGAGCTGCCTAGAATAAAACTCCTTTGAGGGATGAGGAAGCTGCTCCAGTGTATGGCGTCAAGGATAACAGCCATGCGGCAGGGAGCCCATTGGCTCCCGTACATGGTATCTGAGGTAGGGGCAGTTCAAGAAGATGCAAGACAGTGGATTAGTACAGACAACTTCATTCTACTTATGAAACCTCACCATTTTTCCAAGGAATAGTCTGGGATGTTAGTTATATATAACTGCTTTATGATGAATTTATAATAATAGTTATTATCTTCCAATTTCGGTGAGACAGAAGACTAGCACAAAGGAACTGAGTCGTACTGTTTCTGGATATCTCACAGGCTGCCATGAAGCTGGTGGCCAGTGCTGAGTTCTCTTCCAAGGACAGAGATGGGGAGAAAGATGCTTCTAAACCCACACTGGCAAAATCCATTTCCTTTCATTTTAAGCCAAAGGCCTGCTTTCTGGTGTCTCTTGGCCTGAGACCTTCTTTAGTTCCCCACCACATCAGTCTCTCCAATACAGCAATGTACTACCTCAAATCCAGCCAGAGAGGGGTTCTACTAGCAAGATGGGAGTGACCATCTTATATAACCTAACACAAATGGCATTGTGCCATTTTTACTATATTCTACTGGTTAGAAGTTAGTCACAAGAACAGCCCACACTCAAGAGGAAGAAATGGCACAAGGGCATGAGCCCCAAGAGAGAAAATCACTGGAATCATCTTCCTTGGTCTGTCATGTATGATCTCATTTATCACAGTGTGACAAGCTAGATTTGATTAAAGTCCAAAAAGTTGGACTTTAAATTCCCCCCCTAGTCTGGCACTGATTTGGTGGCATCTCTACTACAAAGGTAAGACTGGATCTAAAGGGATTTGTTCATCAACTATAGTTAAAGACATGACAAAATAGCTTCAAGATGAAGAGAGACCACTTTCATAGTTATCTGTGAAATAGAAAATATGAGCCAGGTTAATGTCTGATCACGGAATTTTCATCTTTCCCTGACTATTTGGAACACTGAGAGGCAATATTTTTTAAATGAGCTTTTTAATAAATTTCAGAGGAATATATAGAAAGCTGTTGGACAATGACTTGAATTCCATAAAATTTTTACAGAACTTTGCACTCTCTTCTACATTTTTCCAAGGTGTATGTGTGTGGTAGAGAGTGAGGATGAAAGAGAGGACATTTAAAACCTGCGTATGATGATTTAGAAACAATGCTCCAACATTAATAATATTTTGTTTCATGAAGGAGAACAAAGAAGACTCATTTTTCTCAAATTTTAAAGAAGTTCTTGCCTGTAAAAGGATAGTTTAAGAATAAAGTCCCTAGGAAAGTTTCAGGCATGTATTATTTAGTTAATGTATTATACTGTTGTAAGTAATATCTCCTATCCAATGGGATGGCACAACTCATAGGATGAACCCCGCCATGTCCCTCAATTCCTATATCTTAGTCTCTTTCCATGTACAGACTGTTATCTCACAAGTTGACACTAAAGGTATCTCCAATAATTGATATCATTATGAAGCAGACCAAGAAAGATGCTTTTGCACCACCCTTTTGGAATTAACCTTTCTGGGTTTCCTTTTCAAGTTCAAAAGATCCATCCCTGATAATAATTCATCCAGATTTTAGCTTTCATGTGAAACCAACATGCTTGGCACATAGACTTCACTTTACTTTCCAAGCCCAGAACACTTGATCACTTTAATTCAAAACAATACCAGTAGTGGAGATTTGTGGGCAAAGCATGCTTTGTAAGGTTATGGGGTCAAAGTATCTAGTTTGGTAGCATATTTTTTTAGTAAATAGTGCTCATACTTTTTATTCCCTTCCTTTAAATATCTGCACAGTACCTGAACTAGTTACATTTATTTAACAAATATTTATTGTTTTGGTTGTACTGTTTTACATTCAGGAAACGCACTAGCATCAAAACAGGGGAAAGTCCTATCTTTAACGAACTTATTTGCAAGTAAAGGAGACCTTCTATGGTGATTTGGAGGTTCTGTGGGCATGATCAGAAACTTCACAACGTAGTCATTCAGTTGATGCTACATAACCACGTAGGCACAAATGTTGTCTAGGTTATGGACTGAGTTACAAAGTGCAGAGGCTTATAGATATATAGGCTTACAAAGTTTTGTCGTAGTCTTTGTATTTGGGTACTGGGTTGATCATCTGGTATAGTGGTATTTTCTCATTGGCTATAGAGATCTAGGAGTCAAACTTCAGGATTCTGCATGGACTGGCATGTGGCTTCTTTTCTTTGTTTCTCTGGCTTTTAGAAGGCCCTTATAAATGTTGCTCCTCTCACAAGAATATCCCCAACTTTCTGCACTATTATTTTCTTGATTAATATCTGTTCTTCAAATTTTAACTCAGAACTTGCTCAGGGACTCCTTTGCTGACTCCCAGATTAGGTCAGATTTCTCTGTTGCTCAACTGCTACAGTAATACCTTTATATTTTACATTATAATTATAATTTCTGTGATTCTTTAATATCTTTCTCTCCCAATGGACTGCTAAGCTCAAGAGCAGAAACATGTTGTTTTAATAATATTTTATTTTTACACAGCTATTTCTTTTATACAATAGAAGAATCCAACCATGACAAAAAATGAATGGGGGAAATGTAATAATGAAGAGTATTACTCTTCATTACTTATGTTTACTGTATCTTTATAAACATAAGTAAACATGCTTCTCTGTCCGAGCATTGTGAGTACCCCAAGAGCCACATTCAATATTATTGCTGGATTGTGAATGTGAAGAGGCATTTCATCTCACCATGAGTGGTACACAATGCTAGATTCAGAGCATAGATAATATGCATACTCAACAGAGTGCTCTGATTCATTCATTTGAATGCTAGGATTACTACAATGCTACAGGTTGGTGATATTCCCATGTTATATGTTAGCACACTGAGATTTAGAAAGGAAATGACTTACTTGATGCCATAAATCTAGTAAATAGTAAAGCACTGTGTTTGATTTAAATTGCTTGGGTCCTGATCTATTTTGTCTTTAAAATACTAGTATTTATAAAATAAATCTTTACATAGTAAATATACGAATATATGTTTAGGAATCTATACTATATAGACATAAAACATATATAGCATGTAAGTATTCAAATGTAAATGGAAGGTGTTTCATTATGGACTTCCTGTGTACCATGAAATTGTAATGAAATATTCCTATATAAAATAACATGCTTGCTGTATGAAATATATATCTACACTCAATAGTGTCAAAATTTCTCATTCTTGTATCTCATTTATATGGTCCATCGTTTGTTAAAACATAATGTAGGGCTGGGGTTTTAGCTCAGTGGCACAAATGCCTGCCTGGCAAGTGCGAGGTCATAAGTTCAATCCCCTGTACCAAAAATAAATAAATAAATAAACAAATAAAACATAATCTTAACCTGAGAAATTTCTCAGCCTAGTTCTACAACAGAATCACTGGAGGGCAGTTTTACATATACAGAGAATCATTGATTAACCATAGATAAGTATTTGACATCCTTTCTAGCAGTGATACTGTTGTATAAAAAGTATAGTCCCTACTTTGGAATAAGCTTACAGATTAAAGTTTAATATATATTTTCTGATATAGAAGACATATGGGTAATAGCCTAGATGCTTTGATTTTTTGACTGGTATTAGTTCAAATCTCAATTTCTCCTTTACTAACTGTATGACATTGGACAAGATTATGTAAATGATATATAGGAATATATAAATGACATAAACGCACATGTAAATGGTGATACAGTGATGCTGATCTCTGCGTGTATAATGTAAAGCAGTAACTCAAAAGTGAGATAATCATAATAAATATAAAATGTAGCTTAATCAATGCACACACACGAACATTCTTTCTTTTTTTTTTTTTTTTTTTTTTGGTGGTACTAGGAATTGAACTCAGGACCTTGCATTTGCAGGCAGCACTTACGCTGCTGAGCTATATTCCCAGCCTCACTCCCCAACGAACATTCAAACAAATAAAAATCGCATTTGTTATGAAGAATCATTGTCAATAATGTTCTGTAATTCCTATCAATTTGTATTATTAAATGGAGACTATACTATGAGAATCACTTCATTCCTTAATAATGGAAATAAAGCACAATTGTTAATAGCAATGATAAGAATTACTTATAAGAAGTAACAAGAAAAAAGGAAGCTTTTTTTTACAGCAAAGAAGTTTAACCTGAAAAAAGGGACTTAATAATAATGTATGGTTAAAAATATAAAGTTTATCTTTTTAGGGTAAAAAGAGGAGGAATATACAGTAATATACATGTCTATAAAATACTTGTATATAACTATACACCATCAATATATATGTTTATTTCTTTTTTATCACAACTTTTCCAGATAATTATTTTATATAAGAAGTTGATAACAGAAAAAGCCTCTCAGAAATAAATGTAAAAATAAAACAAATAAGGTAGTACTTTTAATTAAAATTATAAGGTAGAATTATCTTTTTTGAAGAATCACTTTTGGTTTCATAATGTGTCTGAAATGTTCCATATACATCTATACACTTCCTGTCTTGAAAATAACAATGCTGAACGATTTTCAAGAGTGATGCCAGATCCTACAATCACAATTGTCACTGCGGCACCTCACCTATTTAAAGATGGAGTTTCAAACAAGTCAAGCAGAAATAAGGGACATTGTGTAAGAGAAAATGTAATACTCTAACTGGATTCAGAAGCTGTAACTCAAGACAATAATTGAGTTGTTAAAGACTAAAAATCTTGCTCTAGAATGGTCAAGTCCCTTCTGATCAGTTTTGTCACCTGCTATTTCCTCTGATTTGTATTTATTTGGCTTCCTGTACTATCACTTTATTTCTACATCAAAATTGCGATTTTGAATTTTCATGTGCAATTTTCTTTTTGTTTCTTTCCCTCCCCCTTCTTTTTCCCCTCCTCCTTCCCCTTCTCTTCTCTTCTCTTCTCTTCTCTTCTCTTCTCTTCTCTTCTCTTCTCTTCTCTTCTCTTTTCTTTCCTATTTTGTTTTTGAGCCAGGGTCTCACTATGTAGTTCACACTGGCCTTGAACTCACTTTGTAGCCCAGGCTGACCTGGAACTTATGAATCCTCCTGCCTCAGCCTCTCAAGTGCTTCAATTACAGTCATGCACTATCCTGCCCAACTTGCAAGTGCTATTTTAAACATGGCTGAATTTCACAAAAGGCATGACAGGAAAGATGCTATTCGTACTGTCCTTGCAGGACAATACCTGTTTCCTTTTAGGTGTTACATACCAGATTTTTATTTTATTAAATCGAGGTTTCTATTTAACCTGCTTTAAATTTTGTTTGACAATGGCTTTACTGATTATCACTTTAATTACGTATTAAGTGATGCCTTGGTGTTAGGAAAGCAGTAGCAGTCCTACCTTAGCTTCTTGAAATTTTGCTTCTTTTTATATCATTAAGAAACTTAGGATGAAATAGTATTTTTCTGATTTTTTTGACCTTAAATATTTATTTGTTTCATTAACTCTGTTAATGGTATATGGGTCCATTTAACTTTTTTCAGAACTGAAAAATTAATAAAGGTAAACAATGGGTATAAATATTAAACAATGTGAAAGAACATCAGGCATGTTGGCGCACACTTGTAATCCCGGCATTCAAGAGGCTGAGACAGGAGGATTACTGTGAGTTTGAGACCAGCCTAGGCTACATAGTGAGTTCAAAGGCAGCTTGGACTACAGAGTGAGACTCTGTCTCAAAATAAATTAATTAATTAATAAAATAAAATATACGAAAGCAGCGCACTTCAAATAAAATCTATTGTTAATCTCGCAGGATGGTATAAGACTTTAATTTTAGCAATTTGAACTACTGAGCTACAAATTCAGAAAATATTAAGACTGAAACAGTGTTCCTTTTTATATGACAAGGGGAAAGAAAAGAGGCAATTCTTGAGTTCATATTGTTCTAGGCACCACACATGTATTCTATTATTTATAACCATGCATGGCTTTAGTGAAGATGATCTCCTCTTTAACAGAGGAGAAATCAGAGGTTCTAGAAAGTGAGGTAACTTGCTTATTATCCTAGTTGAGACTTGCTTATGCCCTTTTGAGACTGGAGTGTTTAACTGCCTGGAAGCAAAACTTATGTCTCTCCAGCCCACCATCCTGCATCATATAAAGAAGAAAAACAATGCTTTTGACAGGAAAAATTTGTAATGATGTTTACAAAGTATAAATGCTTTAAATGATTAATTGTGTCTTACTTTGCTTAAAATGATGACTAAATGCTATTTGTTCTAAACAATGGATATTCTACAAGATTTTAGAAGTCTTTTTATTTTCCAAGATCACAGAATCAACACTAAATTTATCATCCAGCTTTGGAGTCATTCATTTGTCAAAGTGACCCAACACTTTCCCTGGAGCATCAAGCTGAGACAGTTTGTTTTACAAGTGTTGTCTAGGAACCATCTGCATTGAAATAACTTGTGAAATCTAAAAATATTCAGCCCCACTGAATCAGAAAAAAACCCGTATTTTATCAAGGATTGTAAGTTATTCTAATATAGATGGTTGCTGGCGAACCTGGTAAAGCTGAGTATTACTATACACTAAAGAGTGAAAAAACACTTGCCTACGAGAGTGGAACATAGTTCAGCGTTGGTGATTCCTCAGTTTCATTTCAGAGTGATAACTGGATGAAACTTTCTAAACAAACTTACTGCTATATGACTGTCACACCTGCAGATGAGGCTGCAACTCATATTTGACATTCCAAGATGCTACTGCCGATTTTCCAATTAGTTTTCATGGGATTCCTAAAACAGTAACAATATTTTTTTATAAAATTCTAATAGCAAAATATATAAATGCTGTATAAAAGGATGACTATTTTAATTATTGCTTGAAATAGATATGCATAAAAATGAATCTTTTAGTAATGATCACTCAGTTATGTCACCTCATGATAAAAACTTACTTCGGTTTGGGTTCCTTTTCATTTCTGTATTGTATTGCATTGTATTGTATTGTGTTGTATTGTATCTGAGCACCGGGATAATGTTTCTACAATCTGCCCTCAGAGAAACACATCTAAGTGTAGTGCACTGCTACAGTTGCTAAGGTAACCACCATCTGCTACTCCACGAAAAGTTACAAGTTCACAGACATTTTAACACACCTTCCCGAAACATCCAACATAAAAACACTGCCTAGACAAATCTGGGCTGTCTTGTATTTATTTTGCTTCTCACTCTGGATAGTGTATGGCATCAAAATACACTGATATTTTTAGTCTACAATTTTCAGTGCACTTCAGCCATTGGTAAGACACAAGATCTGTTTTCAGATGGAATCTTGGATGAGTTCATTTGATTCATTCAGTGATTTCACTGCAACTTTCACTTGAACACTGGTAAATAATGTTGAGCTGTCTGAATTTTTTTTTAATTCTCTCGGCAGATGTTCAAGACATGAGAATAACATATTTGGCTTTGGAAAAGAAGCAGCAGTTTCAGCAGGAATCTTTATCTTTTTTAGACTTGTTAATGCTTGGAAATATCTGCTGAGTATGTTGAGAGCTTTCATATTCAGTCTTATTAGTAAGGTTTTAATATGCTCTCAACTCCCTCACCTCTTTAGACTTTCTGAATCTAGTCCTAAATTCTGATTTGTCCCATTATTCACTTTTTATCCCTTTGGTTTTAACTGAGTCTCCTTACAATAATTTACAAAACTATGTAAATTTGGCTTCTTAGATAATGCAGGTTTTCCCATCGCATTTGGCTTCTTAATGCTTCTAGTGATCCTCTCGTTTACCCCTTATTGGTGAGGTAGCACACTATTAAGAACAGTGTGCTACAACCTCCTTCCCCTACTCCAGTATATCCTTAATGAATTGAATTTTTATGGTCTTTTATAGACTCTACCACACCCCAGTCTCTAACATACTCCATAATCTAACATTTGTCGTTAACTCCATTCCACTGAAACTTCACTCTTTGATGTTACCAATAGCATGCTCATTACCAAATGCAATTGTGATAAATTATTTCTCATAACTGTGCTTTAGATGACCACTGGATATTGTAATACTCACTCTCTTAATCATTCACTGGTTAATACTTACTCAGTCTCCTCTACTTACTGATTCCTCAAAGTCAGTTGAATAAATGGTTACTCTGTATCACTTATTAGCCTGTCTCTAGACAAGCCCTTGGAGATGAATCAGTGGATAAGGTAAAAAGGTCCTTGTTCTCGTGATATTTACAGTATACAATACAAAAGTAATCAAAATATTAAGTGAGACGTAGAATAGGGTACAATGCATGCATACAGTAATGGAGTCTAATCTCTGCTGGGAGTCAGGGCTAGTCTTCGTCTGTTTCCTCCATCAAATATCTTATTTGCATCATCTCTGTTTCTCATTAACATCTATGTTAAAATTATTTTAAATAATAATACAATTTTTAAATGTAATTCTGTGACCCGATGATAATTGTGTGGGAGAACTGAATTGGAAAGAAAATTTCAAGAAAGAAAATTAAAGTCTTAAAATCTCCATCTATTTAAGTTACACTGCTGAAATGGGTATCAGTGAATTTGAATTAGTTACCATATTTACATTCCACTGCATAGAATTAAAAGCATGTTAAAAATGTTCAATACAAAGCTGACATTTATGGTATACAGAAAATTTTAACTTTACAAAGATGTGATGAATAAGCCATGAATCAGAGTATATTATATATAAAAATATTTTGATGGAATACTTCTGCAAAAATGTTGAAAACTCTGTATACTGATTTATTTAAAAGTTGTTATTAAGCAATAATACAAAGTATAAAATGCTATCCTAATTCTCAAGTAGCTTATAATAATCACTAGAAGCATTATCATTGGGTCAATAGAAAGAACCTACATTCATATTATTTTTCAGTGGTACAGCCTACAATATAGGTTTTCTTGTGAGTTTTTTTTCTTTTTACTGCTAGAATGTCTCCACATGCTGTTCTATTTTGCTTAAATTTGGTCTGATATTGAGCAGCTAAACAGTTCATTTAAAACTCTGGCAGATATCAGTTTGATTAATTATCTCTAGGCATTTTCTGCATTGATTTCCAAATTCTGGAATGTCCACAGATCCAAGGTTTTTGAGTGCTTTCAGATCTTAGATTCTTACAAATAAGTGAGAGATAAACCCCAGAGGTGGAGGGATAAAGTGTACACTTAAGGACTCACTGATGAATATGATGAATATGCACCCCAACCCAGGTTTCATGCATGTTCCATCTCTCATATCCTCAAACTCACTCCCTCTCTGTCTCCCTCTCTCAATCATGCTCTCATTCTGTCTCTCTCTGTCTCTCCCTCCATCCCTCCCTTCTTCCCTCCCTGCCTGATCCTTATACACAGACTGTGTTCAAATAATCAAACAACATCATTAATAAAAATCAATGATCACGCCTAAGACAATAAAATATGCTTGGATACTTCTTTTTATTTTGTAATTGATGTTCTGCCATAGAAAGAAAGAGAATTTTGCACATCGATCAGCTGTTCACATTCTTTCAGGTAGCAGTTATGGGAGGAAAAAACCAAACCGAACAAAGACAAACACTGCAAAATATTATAATGAAAAATCAAATTCTATAACCAGACTGAAATGTGCATGTGCTAATACAGGAAATTACATTCATTTAGGTAACAGAGCTATGAGATACTGAAGGCACAAAGACTGTTATGGAGAAAAGACCCCACCGAGAGGCAGCATTGTGTCATGGATCTGCCCACACACTTAGATCGTCCTCTAAATTTCTCTATAACTCTACATTTGCATATTGCAGCGTATAATTTAGAACTAAAGAACTGTGACTTCATAACTTCATCATAGCTTTCACATGGAGAAGTGTTTAAGATATTATTGTTTGAAATAGAAAAGTACAGTAATGTACATTAAGAGTTTGAAATGTGAAGTCAGACAGATAAAATGCTGGCTTAATTCCCCATGGATAAATTACAATATGAATAAATTACTCGATCAGTGTCTTTGTCCACAAGTGGGGCTAATACGGTGCAATAGTACATGCAAAATGCTCAGCACCTCATGAAACTGTGTACCAAGGGTGCATGATTGATTCAGAGACCCCTGCCAATCAAAGTGCGATCGTTCAACCATCACACATGTAGAAAAGGTATAGCACACACTTGTACAAATGAGTCAAATTACAAAATTAATGTTAGGACAAAATGTCTGATTTTAATAAACAAATCTAGTCTCTAGGAAGTTCTGTGTCAGAACTGTAAAAATCAGGCATGATTAGTCTGGTTTTCAATCTGTATATATAATAATTAACTTTATAAGGTCTTGTAACATAAATAGATGAATCTGATGCTAGAAAAATAAAAGGACCTGGGGGAGAAGAAAGGAAATTGAAATGTGTTATGTACATGTACCAATCCTTTTTCTCACTCTCATTGTAAGCATTATGGACTGTAAACATCTACTAATAAAAGTAAAAAAAATGATACATTTAACTTGCAACTTTAAAAACTCAGCACGATGGAGGAAGAAGAATTCTGTCATCTAGTTATTTAATCAAACAATCCTCCTCCAATTAAATAATGATTTTCAAAACCTAAAAAGACAGTATTGATTAGGTGTAGCCTAATGACTATAGTAACCATTTTCAAACACCTCAAAATTTCTTAAGCACTCTAAATGCCAAGGGCATATAGGGAGGAAAAATATATTCATTGTACTTAAATTCATGTATTTAAAAATGATTATGCATGAAAACCACTTTCAAGGTGGTTAATGGCTCCCATGAGGCTTAGAGACCACACATTACAGTGTAATAAACACAAAAGCCAAGTATATTTAATTGAAGATTGAAACGGATTGGCAATGACCTGTCAAAAAATCATTCTTATAGTTCTCTGAGTTTCAGAACCATTCCAGAAAGTTCTTGGGATGGGAAAAATGGAAAATTTAGTAATTGAATAGGAAAGATAAAAGTGGATAGGAAGGAAAAATACAAATGAGATGCAACAACAGTGTGTGCACAATATGTGTGTGAGGAGTATCACTGGATTTGAGGCTGTGACACTAAAGATACTGAACAAACAAAGAAGAAAACTGAGAGATCCTCACCATGATAAAAGACCACTGGTAACGTTGATCAGCAGATGGCGCATATGTGAGGAAACCTGTTTCCTCACATGGGCGCACAAAAGAACTGCTGTAAGATGCTTTACAAACTGCATAGCATGCCTCATAGTTCTTCTTGGAAGCTTCCTGGGAGCATGGTTCAAAGATTTATGTATATTTACATGCTTGAGTTTTTCAATAACCGATTTGTAAAATGTCATTTTTAATGAGAGCATAGGAAAAATAGATTATGTATAAAGAAACTCATTTTAAAAATCCAGCTTCAGAACTTTGAAAAGGAAGAATGAAATTTGAGAATTAATATTAGCTGACTTTGAGACTTACTATAAAGCTAGAATAACCAGGAAAGTGTTGTGTGGGGCTGGCTTAAGGACAGATAAGCAGATCAAAGGAACATACAGTCCAAAATGACCCAAATGATTCTGGCCAAATGCATAAAAAAGAAAGAAAGAAAGAAAGAAAGAAAGAAAGAAAGAAAGAAAGAAAGAAAGAAATGAGTTGGGAAAGGAAAAATTTTTAAACATATTCGGCTTTATTAAATGCATATTTGTATAAAAAACTAAACATTGATTCTTATCTTAGAATATATACAGAAATTAAGGTAGATTATAGACTTAAATATGAAAGTCAAACTGTAAAGCTCATTCAAGAAAACAAAGGAAATATACATTTGTTTCCAGTTACAAAAGATTGCTAGAACACAAAAAGGACTAACCAAAACAAGAATAAATCTTCTTCTTTAATATGTCCATTAGAAGACATCTTAAAGAAAATGAAAAGTCAAATTACAAAATGAGAAAATATTTACAATTCAAAATCATACACTTGCTGGGTTTGGTGGTGTACGCCTGTAATTCCAACACTCAGGAAGCTGAGGCAGGAGGACTGCTATGAGTTTGAGGCCAACCTGTACTACATAGTGAGTTTAAAGCTATCCTGAACTACATAGCAAGACACTCTCAAAAACAAAAACAATCAAACAAACAAACAAAATTAAAATCAGATACTTATATCCAGATCCTCTAAATAATACCTACAAATAAATAATAATAAAAGAGTAAGATATTTAAAAGAGGTTAGGACATGTGATTCAGAAAAGATCATATATGAACACAATATTCACATAAAAATATGCTCACCATTTGCATAAGAGAAATGTATATTTAATCCACAGTGAGATATCATTCGTTGGAATAGCTAGGATTACAAAAAGCAATCATGCCTCATGTAGACAAGAATGTAAATCAATGAGACCATTCAGATATTGATATTAGGAAATATAAGATTGTTCATAATCTATAAAAATCATTAGGTAGTTTTAAAAAGTTTATATTTATGTTATCATCCACCAATTCTATTCTAACACACTTACCAAAAAAATTTAAAAAACAATTCCCCCAAAATATCATACACAAAAATTCATAATAATCTTACACATGGTAAAACTGCAAGCAACCCAGATGTTCATTAGCAGTAGAAAGAATATACAACGCATTCGTATTAAAAAATACCCTTTAAACGATAAAAATGAAAAAAATTGAATATAGTATAAATGGATGAATCTCAAAAACACTTTGACTTGTAGCAGCCAGCCATAAAAGCACACCTTACCAAAAAACCTTTTGTTGCCTTGTTCAAGATAAAACAAATAAATTTTAAATAGGATATTATCATAAATATGGTTAAAATGTCCACAATACCAGAAGCAACTATATGGCGTTAGTGCAATCCCAATCAAAATTCCACTAACATTTTTTCACAGAAACAACCTAAAAGACAACAGATAGCCAAAGCAAACTTGGAAAAAAGAACAATGTTGCAGATAGATTTTTTGCAAAAGGGATCGGGGCCAAGAGATGGAGGAAGAAGATGAAGAAGGGGAGAGAAAGGAAATGAAACAAAAGAACCAAGAAGTTACGCACACGTACCAACTTCTCACATGGACTGCAATCACTATATACTGCGAACATATACTAATAAAAAATAAAAATTAAAGAAAAGAACAGTGTCGGATAAAAGAAGTGACTTGATTTTAGAATTATTCCAAAGCTATAATAATCAAAACACCACGCTACTCACATAGAACAGACACACAGACCGATGCAACAGAATACAAAGCCTAGAAATAAATGCATGCTTTTATAATCAGTTTATTTTCCACAGAGGTGCTGAGAACACATAATGGGGAAAAGACAGTCTTTTCAATAAATTGTTCTTGACAAACTGGATAGCCACATGAAGAAGGAAGAAATTATACCTTTATATTATGCTATATACAATTCAAAATGGATTAGATTTAAATGCAAGACCTAACACTGTGGAAACATTGAAAGAAGCCATAAAGGAAAATCTTTCTGGCATAAACGTGAGCCAATGACTCTTTGGGTTTCACACCAAAAGCACAGGCAACAAGAGCAAAAACAATCAAATAGAACTGCACCAAAATAAAATGCTTTTAACACAGCAAAAGAAACAATCAAAGTAAGGGGACAACTTATTGAATGGGGGAATGAATTAACACACCATAGATCTGATGAAGGATTAATATGCAAAACATATAGATATGTCAGTTCAATAACAAGAAAACAAGCAACTTGATTAAAATTAAAAATGGAGAAAAGACTTGAAAAGATAGTTTTCCAAAGAAGACATGCAGTCACCCAACAAGTACTTACAAAGTTGCACAGTATCACTAATCATAAGGAAATACCAATCAAAGCCACAATGAGGTCTCACGTCACACTTGTTAGAATGGCAAACTGTTGACAAGGATGAGGAGAAAAGCGAACATTTCTCAACTGTCATTGGAAATGTAAACTAGCATGTCTATTAAGGAAAACAGTATGCAGGTTTCTCAAAAACAATAATAAAATTAGAAACATTATAGGATCCAGAAAATGTACTACTGGATGTACACCAAAAGAAATTGTAATCAATACCCTAAAGAGGTATTTGTAGTTTAATATCATTATAACACCATTCACAATTTCATGATGTAGAGTAAATGTAAGAATCCATCAATGGGTGAATGGATAAGCAGATGACAATTAATATACACACATACAATAACCTATTTCCTCTTTAAAAGGAGGAAATCTTGTCATGACATGGGTGAACCTGGAGGAATTATTTCAAGTGAAATAAGCCTGGTAAAGAAAGACAAAACCTACATGATCTGCCTTATATGTGGAAAGTAAAAAAGTGATCTAATAGAGACAAAAAAATGGTGGTTACCAGAAGCTGGGGATTAAGGATGAGTTTTGGGGAGACCCTGATCAAATAACACAAAATTACAGTTAGACTGAAGAAATAAGTAGAAAGGGTGATTATACATCATAGTGACCTTGGTTAATAATGATGCATGACATATTTGGTTATTGGTAAGAGGTAATTGTAGTCCCCTAATCAATATGAGGATTTTCCCAATCAGTATTGGGAATGATGGCAACGATCTCCAATGACTCATGTCACATTAAAAGAAAGAAGATTCGTGACTCAAGAAGAGGGATGATGACCATGCCATAATTATTAAAGGAGCACCTAATGAGACAAAGACGTTCAATTCTAAAAGAGAACAAATAGCATTCTATGAGAAAGGAGTTCAAAAGATAGCTCAAGGAAAGTACATATTCTACTTGATCAAATAGTATTAAGGACATCCTGGGAAACCAAAGAAAATGTCTCCCATACCCTGCAACCATAAAGCCGTGTCTTCTCTCCACGTCATGCTATGCTCTGTCTTTACAGTCTCATTAGCAACTGACCATTCAGTATACCTATCAGGACAAATCACATTACAGTTTAAAAACAAAGTGCTTCATATACACATTTTAAAGCATTTTTTGTACACATTTTCAGGGCTTACTCTCTCAAGACTTTGAGTTCTCACCACAAAAGAGTAAGTATATGAAGTAACGTCTGTGCTAAACAGCTATTTGAGCCATTCCATAATGTATAGGTATATTAAAACATCATGCTTTACATCAGAAAGATAAACAGTTTTTCTTGTCCATCTTAAGATGGATAATAACTTTCTATAAAGATAGAAATCAGAGGAGCCGTTACCTCTGGGGAGCGAGTGCCATAAATTGAAAAGATGATCATCTTGACGTGGGTACTGATAACGTAGATTTATACTCTTATCAAAACTCACCAAATTATACAGGTAAAAATTTTAAACCTTACTTTTGGAAATCATACCAGGAAAGAAAAGAGGGATCAGTTTCACAGAATGCCTCATGTCAGAAACCTAATGAAAAGACATGCTGATTATTGCACACATTGTACTGTTCTTACCTCCACACAAATTGAAAATGCTGCTCACATGAAGGGTTTTAATCCAAGTGAGAGTCTCCTTCGAATTAAAATTTTAAAATAGACAGTTCTGCAATGAAGTTAGCCTTCATCTTACTGAAAATACTTCCTGACGTCTTGTCCTTTTGCTCTTTTTCCTTAAATTTAAAGAACATAAAAGGAATGCCAAAGATTTCCAGGAATAGAATTGCCATTCATGCAAGATTTGATATTTTCGACATCACCAACATAAATGTTACCTGCTTGTCTTTCACCAAACAGGCACCAAGTCATATTTACTAAGTTAAATGTTATTCTTAACAGTCTTTCAATTTCATTGCTCACAGGGATGTAACATAGAAGAACTACTATTCTGACCTTATTTTTTTCCAAATTAAACATATATGAGGTAAAGAACTCTTTGGAGAAGTGATTATACTATTTTTGAGCTTCTAATAATAAACATAAAAATTGGTTATATTAATAAAAAGATTAGATCCCAGCGCAAAAAAAAAAAATCTAACAAACAATGGGACTCCTCGTCCTCCAAAGAAGAAAACTATACTGATCTCATAATCATAGTCAACCTTAATGAGGACTGAAAGGGAAAACATTTTAATAGAGTCTTCAATAGACTTCATTTGATGAAAATTGCCAATAAGTCCTCTTTCTGGAAGTCTACCTTGCACTGTTTCTTCAGATTCTATTCTGCTGACCTCTTCTTCCAGCATTTGTCCTTGTCTTCTGCATGAATCCATGACTCTCTTAAGTTTCTATCTGAACACGAATGAAAATATATTTCATTTTATTCTCACCCACCCTCCACATATCATAGAAGACAAATTTGCTGAAAATCAGTAAGAGACACCAAGCAGTAGTTATTTTTCTTCCCTAATTGACTTCTGGACAAAATAAAAACAAAAGAATTAGCCAATGTAGTCTAAAATACCATTGGCCTCACTGTTGATGCTAATATTGGAGATTATGGCTGAACTGCGATACTGAATACATAAATATTATGACAGAAGGGCATGGCGCTCAGTTTGTGGCAACCAAGAAGTAGAGTGGGGGTTCTTAAAATAGATTTTTAAGATGCTATAGGAACCTTTCTTCTGACCCCCAGGTAAAACACACTTCCTATAAATGAAGTAAACTCAGTGTGACCAAAAGGATCTCATCTTCCCTTTCACTACTTCCTATGTGCTGTGTTTCAGTGAATGGCATCACATTCCATCCATGTATTTATAAGGGTTTAGGTTCTGATCCATCTCTTCACACCAAGCCAACATCAAGTCCTATCAAACCACTTCCAAATAACCTCTTGTCCTTCATATAGGTATCCATAATCTCTGCTAGTGCCCTAATCAAGTTCCTCATCATCCTACTTAGATGATTAAGATATTCAGACATACACCACAGTAATACTGTAACTTAATAGAGCTAATCATAAAGTTCTGATATGAGTCTGAAAACCAAGAAAAAGATCCAGATTAAGTGACGGATTAATTCAAACTGAGTTAACCTTGAATAGTAACTGCTCTGTAGTCTAATACATGTCGGCATAGTTTTATTGAAAGGTGCTTTTGTTCACAAGCCAAAGAAAAAAGTTCAAACAATATTTTTTGAACTTTCGGAATTACTTAAAAGATAATGAAATACTTAACAATCTCAAAGAGTCTGGAATGAGAACCCAGAAAGCCTGTAGGAATCTGGGCACCCTCTCTTCAGTTCTTCTCTTTCCTCTCTGTCCTGTTCCCTTCTGATCTCTCTGGAGCTACATTTCTCTACTTCTTAGGGCACCATATGGTATAAGATGGCTGAGAGATGCCCCGGAGCTTTTCCAGATCTCTTAATTCTGAACACATAAAGAGTGACAAGAATGAAATATGAATTCTTTAAACTCATAGGAAAAGAGTTAGCAGCAGAAATATTCTAGCTGCAAATTAAAGGGACATTAGAAAATTAAAGTTCTGCTAACAATCAGCCAATTAAGCACCAGCCAAAAATCTACTGCGGATTCCTTTAAAAGAGATAGGCAGGACCGGGTGGAAGCGAGGTGTACTCAGTGGTAGTGGGCTTGCTTAGCAGATGCAAGGACCTGTGTTCAATCACAAGCATTCCTAAAAACAAACAAACAAACAACAACAAAATAGGGGATTCCCACAACCCTTTAAAATCCCTAAAAGAAAAAATAATATAAAGATATGATATTAATGGTGATGACCTAAGTCATTTACAAAAGTAAGCAATGCTTAGTACCTGCAATTTTCAGAATCATATGCCTAGGTGCAATACTTAAGACTTCTGTAGAAATAAAACCTATCATAAAATATATTGAAAATTTTGAGCTTAAATGCTTAAGCTTCAGTTACACACCAGTTTACTTATCTATTCCCATGATGATACTAAATAAATGTTATACTCTGCTGCTAATTCTTTCTGAAATGAGGTTGGTTGCATGTCTTTCAAATTTTTATCAAATGTTAATTCCTTAAAATAAAAGATAAATTGCTAAACTTCTAATAGCAAAGTGATACTAATGAGGAATACATTTTGTTACTTCTCTTAGGAAACATGCTATTTAATAATTTATATTATAAAGGAAAAGTATTTCAAATTTAATTTAATATTTGGTGGTAAAAAGGAAATCTATTTACTGTAAGGAGTCTAATTAGTGACTAGTGAAACAGAGGCTGTCTGTCCTCAGATTGTACTCAAAAGTTTTAATATGGGTTTATATTACTTTTATTTTAGAACAGTAAAAACTTTCTTACTACTTTAGTAAGCTGTGTGGACCTAAAAAATAGTTTGACTCCAAAACACATTAATTAATTGTTTTAGGATTAATAGTAGCAGCTGCCAACATTAACTGTATGCTTGCTAGTTGCTAAGCAATGTATTAATTATTCCATTCTTGCATCTCACTCTATCTTCTTAGCAATCCTATGTAGGAATTGGTAAGTTTCCATTTTATAGATGAGGCAATGAGACTTAGGACAAGTAAATAACTTGCCTGAGAGCTAGTAGGTGAGATAAATTCCTGAAAGTCAGACATAATTTGTTGGGCTCCATCCAAAAGAAAAAGTGATAAACACTCGGTTAAAAAATGAAGAATGTTGAGATGGCAGTTCGAGAGCCTTTGTAAGCTTTCAGGAGTCAGCCTTGACTGTGCTTCATCAGGACATAA
Source organism: Dasyprocta punctata (assembly GCA_004363535.1). Classification (NCBI taxonomy): domain Eukaryota; kingdom Metazoa; phylum Chordata; class Mammalia; order Rodentia; family Dasyproctidae; genus Dasyprocta; species Dasyprocta punctata. The sequence continues at coordinate 6,396 of RJWM01022473.1, read as the reverse complement.
AATATATGAAACTATGCTTTCAACAAACTAGAGTATATTCTTCAGAGAATGCATCTTTGCAATGGGTAATTAACCAATTGTAAACTGAGGCTAGCTTTTCACATTACAGGCTGTGCCTAGATAAAATCAATACATATTTGTTGAATAAATGAACTTATTTCTTGGCCTCAAACTGAACCCTTTTCTTTAATAATTCATGCTAAAAATGGATCATCAGGAATTCACACAATCTGCCCCAAACCTAATACCTAAACTTTCCCTAATTAAGTTTACCAGAGAGAGGGAAAAATCTTCTCCTTAATCCATGCTTGAAAAAGGGCAATATATCTGATAGTTAAACTGTCTTTCAAGAGACATTAAAAGGATGAGCTTGTAGGCCAGATAGGATATGTTATGCAAAAAGAGAGGAAAGCCCACTGGTTTTTAAACCTAGGAAATGATGGGAAAGAAAAATAAAACCAACATAAGAGGCCTACAGGTAAAGCACAGTAGCAGAGTACTTGTCTATCATGTGCAAGGCCCTGGGTTTGGTCCCCAGCACTTCAACAAAACAATAAAACATGAGGCATGTTTATGCGTTATCCTGGAGTAGCACAAAGGACAATGTCTCATCTTTCTGGAAGAGATCACAGGAGGAGGCCACCTCGCAAGCCAGCTAGTGAGTGGCAATATCAAGGTGGTACTGGCCTGTCAGACAAAAGAAAGTCATAAATCTATAGAGTTCTGAAGCTATTAAGTAAATGCTGCCTCAAGACCCAGTGTTTTTATTATCAAGCCCTCTTGGTAAGGGGTCAACTGGAAGGTAAAGTCCAGATGTCCACACTACTGACCACTGAGGGTGCCCTGAAAGATTGTCCAGGGCAGAGCTGCATGCACCAACCTGGCAGGCTGAATGTAGGAACCTGCAGTCCATAAATACCATTTGGGATACACACGAGGATAAGCACAGCTGGTACTCATATCCTTAGCATGACCCCAAATCTCAGAAGGTAAGACTTTCCCAGAACACATAACACTGACGCCTGAACATCATCATACATAGAAAGGGACATGGACTGAGAAGCAGGTGGTTTAGAGTGCATTTTAATATAAATGAAAGAGGATAAAATTTACTGAAGTATTTAAAGCAGACAAATTAAATCACATTGGTGTGATGATCAGTTTTTCCTGTTCACTTGTCTAAACTACAATCCTCAGTTATTCCATCAAATACTAGCATAGATGTTACTGTGAACGTGTTTTATGGATACAATTAAATATGTAATCAGTAGTCTTTAGTAGAGAGGATTATCCTAAAATTTGGGGTGAGCCTTTCAGTTAAAAGTTTTTAAAACAGAGTAGTGGGAAATTCTACTTCAAGACAGCAAATTCAACTCCTGCCCAAGTGTCCCAGCCTCTCCTTGAAGACCTGCCTTGTAGGTTATGAACTAGCTGAGCTACTTCTTACAACTGTGTAAGTCAATTCCTTTCAATATGCATTCTCATATATACTATCTACCAGTTCTATTTTGCTGGCTGAAATCTGAGTGATAGAAATGCATAGTCACAAAAAAGATTAAAAATAATGATGAATGATACAAATACTACATTCTTCTGTACATCTGGTTTGTAGTATGAGTTATTCAGTAGGTGTAAATACTTCCCATGTAGTTCAAGGACCTACCCGATGCTTTATCTGTTTGCCTAAAATTCATTTACCCTAAATTCCAGCTTTCTAGTCCCAACTTAATCTACTGACCCTGGAATGTTTTCTTTATCCATCAATACATCAGTTCTGATCCTGCTGTTTTATATACCCATAACACTTGCTTTCCTTCTGTTGCATGTATTAGAGTTTAAACTAATATTCAATTGTTTGGCCCTCAACTCTCTTCCCCTCTAGAATTTAACCTCCATGAAGACGTGACCAGGTCTGACTTGATCACAGTGTATTTGACTTGGTCTCTTTCTGAGTATTCTCAAGTATACTGCCTAGGACATATGGTGGATGCTCAATAAATGCAATTGAATGAATACTGGGATATATATATATAAACATATACTTTTTGAAAAAACCACAGTTCAAAATTTCAGTACAGTTTAAAAATATTTGCATTTGATAGTTTGTAAGATTCAGAATGTGGAAGTTAGAGCTAAGAAGTATAGGTGTCATTTGTCTCTGTGTAGGCAGCCCACTGAATCTCACAAAATCCTTCTTAATAAATGTGTTCCAAGTCATGTGAACTAAGGATGGTCCAGAGCCAGAGTTGCATGAAGAAAACCTAATGAAGCTGTTTGCCAATTTTAAATTTATGCAGAATCAAAGATTTTATGGCAGAGACAGCTAAATGGCACGTTTTTTCCTATTCTTAATAGTATTTTAAAATCTCCTTAGAAATAGTGATACATCCCATGACATGAGATATTAATTTGGACGTTAAACTTAGGTAATAAGAATATGGGAAGTCATAAATATTTTTAATAAGAACAGATATAAAGTCTTTGAAAGCTAACAAAAGTCCCATCCTTTTATAAAATTAAATTGAACGTAAATATGAATTACCACTTTTAAAACAATATTATATTGTACATTAATCATAACATATTAAAAGGAAAATAGATATACAATAGAATCTGCTATAATTTTGTATGTATTTTACACTTCAAGAAATGAAATAATTCCTGTGAAAGATCCATCTCATGAGAGAAGCACATTCAGCTACCTGCTCATTTGTTTCTTTTGTGGTAGAGAACAGCTTAGGAAAGGTTGAAACCAAAGACATCAATCATACAAAAATTCAGGAAATAGATATTTATTTTCAGGTGAACGTGGTGCCATTTATGCATGAGATTGCTGGGATAGGTGTTCAACAAAACTATTAAATCTTTCATATGTACCAACACAAATATCTTCATTGGCTCAACAAACATCCCACACTTAAAAGTAGACTTAGTAACTTGAAAGCATATGTTGTACTTTGAATTTAATATTAAAAGACAATCTTCTTAAGAGTTTTTGGTGGTATTTTTTTATGCTACTTCTTTCAAAGAGTCAGAAGAAATTACTCCCATAGCTATTAATCTCTGTTGAATCATTCATAAAGCATATTGGGTATGAGTCTCTTGAGATGTAATCTGGCCATAAAAGAATAGATTTTAAAATCAATATGTACATGAACAATGAAACCAAATTCATGAACAATGGAGTTTTTTTGGTTTTTTGAGTTCTGAGAGAAACATCATCCAACAAGAAAAGTGAGAGAAAAAATTACATTTTTATAAGTTTATATCCCAGACTTCATGATTAGCTATAAATTTAAGAAAAAGAATGCACACAACAAAATACATTTAATCACTTCTGTGACTGTTATTCATAATATGTCAACTTAATGTATTAAGAAATGCCTAGCAGATTAATTAAGCCCATTCTGGGTGTGTTTGGGTGAGTCATGAAGGTATGATTTTGAATGAAATATCTATCTGGACCCTGGCCCTATTCCGTTCTGGTACGGTTGCCCAACTTGGCTTCCTGGTTGCATAAACTGAATATCTTTGCACTACCATAAAGTTTTTCCCTTGGAGACAACTAACCATGGAATGAATCCCCTGGAACCTTGAGCCAAATTAAGCCTCTCCTTTAAATTGTGAGTGTTGTGTATTGTGTCCCAGCAGCAGCAAAGTTTACTAACTGTAAATACAGATGAAAAGTAATAACTACTAAGAAAGAAAAAACAAAAATGAATAAAAATATGAAGATCAAAAGGTAAGCATATTTTTGGGAGCTCTATTTTCCTTTTCTATTATTGTCTTTCAATATAGTCATAAAATTTTAAAATGTATTTGCATACTGACTACAAGTAATAGCTCCTTTCTAACAAAATTTCTTGTATTGTCACTCCATATTCTACATTATTAGGCATATGTATATATGATTTGGACATAGAAATAATAAATATGGAAAAACAAAGCCCTCTATTATTTCTAAATTATCTCAGTACTGAATACATGCAAATTGTATTTTAGCTTTTACAATTTGCTTTAACAAAGTTTTCATTTAAAAGATACCCTTAGTTTAAGAGGAACATTAATTTTGCTGGCTTTTGTATGAAAATTAAATATGAAACACCTGGAACAAATCTACTTCCAAAAGAAATGCATTGTTACTCAACATGATAAGCTGTATATAGGAACTGTTCAATAGAAGTATGACAAATCAAATCAACTTTACAAGAACTTGTTTCAAAGAAATTCTATCTTCCTATCAAATGTGAATATCAAAGAAAAATTCTAAATCAAATAGAAGTACTTAATCCACCTAGAATAGGCCTCAAGGAAACACAATACATCCCTTCAAATAAGAGGATTTAATTCATAATTCAATTTAATACCTTTAGAAGAATATTTAGATTCCTTAGCACAAGTCAATTGCTTTACAATGGTTGAATTTATTCTGAGAATGCATTAAACTGAAGCTGTTATATTCTTATAGAGCATTCTTTTTCCTAATAATATGTATGACATTTGACTTCCTATTTAACAGATAGCAGATTAAATATTATGTCATTCCATATAATTTTAACAATCTGACACTTTGTGATCCAGTTGCTATAAATCCATTAATTAAATATTTTATTTTATAAATATTTGTTACTTGTCGGCTTTGTACAAAGTATTTGGTTTAAAATGAGAAGTTACTTGAATATGAATTATTGAAACAAGAAAACATTATTTTGAAAATAATTAGAAGAGAAATCAATGAGTGGTTGAAAGACTCAGTAGAAATGTATGATTAGATGGCAAACTTCATCCATTTAATTATACGAACCACCTATGACTGGGTATTTCTATATTAATATGTTTAAAAGAGGTTAATACAGGATTCTGTGAAGACAGAAACTCATAATCAAAAGCATTTTACATGAAAGTTGTAATCAATGAGCAATAAACTAAAACAATAGTGTGTTAGCTCATTCTCCATTTCTATAATGAAGTCCCTGAGGCTGGGTTATTTAAAATAAAAAAATTTATTTAGATCAGTTTTTGAAGCTAAAAGTCCAAACACCCTAACATGAGCTCTGGTAAGGGACCCTACCTGAGTCACCTCGTGGAGGCAGCAAGTACAAGAGGTTTTAATCACATGGTGAGACAGTGAGAAAGTCTTAAAGGCCAGGTCATTCTTTTATGAATGTTTGCACTAATGAGAACAGCTAACCCTTTCTGCAAAACCAGTACCAGTCCCTTAAAAGAGCAGCACTTCCAGTGACTTTTTCACCAGTCTCTGCCTCTTAAAGATTCCACCACCTAACATATAACTACACTGGCAGTCAAGCTTGCAAAACTGAATGTTTAGAAAACATGTTCCAACAAAATCCCAACCTTAACACTTTATTACATAGGTGCCTCATTTTTGTCATCTGTCAAATAAGGTTAAAAACATAATCTTAAGCATTAGGTATCTATTGACTGAATGAGTTAAAACAGGTAAAGATTTTGAAATGTCATATGCATTCATTTTTTAAATTGAAAAGTTATTGATATAATATTTTCTTTATGATTCTAGGCAAACTACTTCAGCCTGAAAGAGAATGGTTTTGATGAGACATACTTTGCAGACATCCCAACTTGTCCTTTGCATAATTACTGATAGAACCTCAGTTTACTCACTTGTAAATAGGAATAATCACGTACGCTTTCAGAATTCTTAAGAGGATGAAAAAAAGTGATGATGAGATTGTGTCAAAGTTAAGCCTAGCATACAGTAGATGTTCAAGACTTAGTGTTTATCTTATAACTCAAAATCAGCATACCTAATATTTTAAAGGTATGTGAGATTTAATCACTCTCTGTCCTCCCAAAATACTAGAATAGTTTCTCCAATGAGGGAGGCTTACTCAAAGCCTTCTCCCAGAAAAGAATAAAAATTATCATCTTCAGAAAAGGAAAACAACATTCAGAGAGATTATTCACTGAGATTTTTTTCTCTGAGTAATATATAACTTTTTAAGCATTTTTCATCCTCACATAACAATTTACATGAAGCAAGATCTCCGCGCTCATAATTATTTGTTACAGAGTAATGATCATGTAGAATAGAAAAAGATTTCTGTGATTCTATCTGTAAGAAATTGTGGATTATTGAGAATCTTCTTTGATTGACATAGAATTGTTAGAACTGGGTTTCTTAAAGAAGTAAGCATTATATTATGCAACATGACCTTGACTAAGTTTCAGGATTGCATATGTGCTTCCATACTTTCTCCAAAGGAAAGGTCTATGGTTTTCATAGGTTCTCAACAGTCCATAAACCTCAAAAGTATAAGTCTTCTAATTCTAAATCTGTTCAAATAAATCAGATCTTGTTAAGTACAGAACAGTAGGAACAGACAAGCTCATATGAAGAACTCTCAATTTAATACA
>RJWM01022472.1:0-33022 GCA_004363535.1 Dasyprocta punctata | reverse complement strand
TTTCAAACTATAAAGGAATAGTTAAGGAGAATGTTACTAAAGTAATCAGTGTAGGAATACAGCATTAAAGGACAAAAGTCTTCTTTCAGAATGAGAGAGTTTACAAGTAATGAAATGAGAATCTTTATATTTTATTGATGTTTACAATTTACCTTTTCTTTAAAATCTTTTCATGGGAGTCATTGCTTAATTTCTCCACATATACAGTCATAAGCAGTCATAAGTCCTGTAAGATATACAAAACAGCCAACAACTAAATCTAGAGGTTTCTGACAAGTCACTTTTAGTGTAAGGCCCAAAACATCCTGGACGGGATATGTTTTATGTCATTAGGAAAAATCATGGTTCTGTCTCTAAGTTCTCTGAGAAAGTCAGTGACTAACAGGTCCATGTGCATATTTTTGCAGACCTCAAGACAAAATCCCAGCTTCCCAACATGTCTAAACCACAAATTGCTCTTCTTCACATAAACTGTCCCTCCTTCAAGGTACACACCAACTACATAAAATATCACTATAGATGCCCTGTTAAGAGAATTCAGATTTTACTCCTTACAGCCTTGGATTACACAAGGTTCACTTAACTCACTCTAATTAAATGTGGTTAAACCTTATCTCTGACCATGGAAAACATTATGTATAATTTCACAATATTTCACTCCAAAAGTTATTTCAAAATTTTGATTCAAAAATGTAAATTGTGCAATATATTTTAAGGCATAAAACATGTTATAGGAAACACAGATAGTAGAAAAAATTACTATCCTGAAGTAAACCCATTATCTTGTAGTTATCTCACACAGTTACCTGCGGTTACTGCGTTCGTGGCATTTGACAGCTGCAATGTCATTCAACATGATTCCCATGTACAATACAGTTTTATAATCTGTGGTCTTCATGTTCTACTTAGGTGTTCAGACTTACACATACTGCGTACAGTTAATTTTGGATTATCTGACCTACAAAAATTCTCTACTATAAGCATCATGGATATTTGTTCCAGTAAAACACTTTCCCTCAATATGCTCAACTCCCTTACTCCCTTCTCTTTTTCTGGTACAGGTTGTATTTTACTAAAGGCTGATTGAAAAATTCATACCAAAATGTCTTAGCCCCTCCCATAAAATCTTTCACCAGCCTCATTTCCTATAGCACCTTCTGCTCTCTTAGAATCATACAGGAGACTGGAAGACTGACACCTGACCTGGCCCGAGAGAGACTTGTGCAGTCAGAAGTAGTGCTGAGAACATGAGACACTTTCCTGAGCAGTCCACCCCACAGTCACTGGTGGGTGAGTGAACCGGGTGGTGGCACTCTGCACCCAGTCACACAGAGTAGCAGCTGGAGGGTGAGATCACCATTTAATGTAAAGCGCACAGGGGCTCAAACCCCAGCAGCAGAACAGTCCTGGGGTCACCTCAGTGTCAACCTCCAGGAGTAGAATGAGAGACTGGTCATCCAGCCACAGTAGACAGCTGGTAGGCGGACCACAGGCTGGTGGATCTGGACTGAGAAGCAGGAGCTGGGACACAGATTCCAATCCAGAGAATACTAAAAGCTGGTTTTAGCCCTAGCTACAAAGGACTAGAAGCAGCCCCCTGCTCTGGACTGGCAGCAGAAGCAGGCAAGCAGCCTTGTGCAAAACAAGGGTACTACCACCTGCCTGTGACCAGCGGGCAAATGACCTTGGCAAGCTGCAGACAAGGGCACTCCCCTTGCATGAAGTGGTGTAAGACAAATCAGCATTGTGGTCAGAATCAGCCCGCACTCAGTAGTATTTCTCCTGTAGCCTTCGAGGTGTTATTCAATAGGGATTCTGGCTCTGCCTAGGGAACTCACACTGAATTGGGGGCATCAGAGGAATTTATTTTTTTGGTACTCGGAATCAAACTCAGGACCTTGTGCTTGCCATGCAGGTGCTGTGCTGCTGAGCTTAATCCCTGACCTCAAATTTTTGTTTTAAATAATTTGTTTTCTGTCTTTTTCTATATTTTTAATTATTGAGGGAGTTTTATAGGTTTTGGCTTTCATTGTTTGGTTTGTTTTCTCTGTCATTCCTCTCTCTAACCTCACTCTTCTTTCAACATTCTGAGATTTACTGGTGAATGAACACTGTCTCTAGTGTTTCTGTTTTGCCTTGAAATTCTGTTACCTTTGCCTTCATTGTTTCTCTCTTGCCCTCTTCTCCAGCTTGCCAAAGTTTTGGTGATCATCCGTAGTTCTTCAGCTTTGCTTCCACTATATTTTTCTTCAGCTATAGCTTTGCTTTGTCCCCTATCCTTCTGAAATTCCCCTTCCCCATGATAAAATCACCCTTTCAAGGGGAAATCCACTGCATTCAAATATTTGTTGTATGTTGGAGGTTGTTGTAGATCTTGCTTCTGTGGTTAGAGATACCAAGTTAGCAGTTATCACAGATTATCAGTTTCTAGGCTGTGCTTGATGATATTTTTAAGATTAATTGCACTACTTTAGCCAAGATGACATCCTTGTTGCAATCAGTTGTTCACACTTGTATGATAACATTGTGATAGTCTGGGGTCATGATCATTCCCATAGCCCAGTACCAAAGGACTGGCTGCTGAGCCAAATAGCAACATATCATCCCTACTAAAGTGGGAAGATAGAATCTAGGGACAGACAAGGAGAGTAACATCCCACTGCACCTAGAAGACAATGCAGAGAAATAGATATTTCCTAGGGAAGCTTTGACACCAGTGATAAAACTACCTGACATAAAAAAAAAATACAAACACAGGAAACAAATTGAAATTAAAAAAAATAGAAAATGACAAAATGCAGAAGCAAAATGAAACTTCAGACTTCCAGCCCACAAAAGACAAATCCAGTGGACAATGAAGTAGAGGAAATTTGAAGTCATTCATCTGAATTTACTGGAATGATGGTAGAAGAAATAAAATCTATAGAGATGGTATCAAAACAGAAATAATCTCACAGGTTAAAAAAAAAGAGAGAGAGATGGTGACCATAATGAAAGACTTGCTTAGCAAATCTAGAGGAGATACGGACTAAAAAAAGAGAAACATAGAAAAATAATGGAAAGCATAAATGCCCAACATAGAAAAGAAATGGAATCCATGAAACAGATTAAAATAGATATCCAGGATATTAGAAATTCCATTTAAAGTTTGCAAAACTATAGGAAAGAAAGTGAAGAAAGAATACCAGACCTAGAAGACAGAATCATGGTTAGTGATCATGAAAGGAAAGATCTCTTAAAAAAATAGCAAGGGACCATGAGTAAAGCAATCCATTAACTGCAAGACTACACAAAGAAGAACAACACAAGACTGATTGGAGACAGTGAAAATGCAGGAGTCAGCAGAAATGGCATTGCAAACATGTTTAGAGAAATAATAGCAGAAAAATTCCCAAGCATGGAAAAAGAATTTGCCATACAGATAAGCATACATAACTCCACTCTGTCATGACTAAAATAAATCTACAATAAGGCATAATAATCAAGATTCCAGAAATTCAGCACAAGGACAGAATATTAAAAACTTTTACAGAAAAGAAACAAATCATCTATAAAGGAAAACCCATCAAAATCATAATAAATTCAACATAAACCCTTTAGTCAAAGAGAGCTTGGAGTGAAGTATTTCAAGCCCTGAAAGATAAAACATCCAACCCAGATTGATGTATGCTGCAAAATTATCTTTCAGAATGAATGGAGAAATAGAGATGCAGAATCAACTCCAAACACTCTCAACCCTTTTATCTTGACAAAGGGACTGAATGTATTTACTAGAGGAAAGAAAGCCCATGTCTATCACTATGCACTAAGCTAAAATCAAAATGTATCAAAGATTTAAATATTAAAACAGAAACACTAAATCTTCTGGATGAGAGAACAGGTAGAACTCTTGAAGACATAGGTGTGGGCAAAGACTTCATGAACAAAACCCCAACTGTATGAGAAATATTACAAAGAATCAGCAACTGGTATCTCATCCTATTAAAAACTTCTGCTCAGCAAAAGAAATCACCAACAGAGTGAAAAGACAACCCACAAAATGGAAGAAGGTTTTACCCAATTGTCCTTCAGACAAAGGACTTCCATTTAGAACATACAAAGAACTGAAAAGAATTAGACCTCTCCAAGACAAAATACTTCCATCTAGAACATGTAAAGAATTGAAAAAATCAGAACCCCCTCCAATTTAAACACCTAACCCAAAAAAATGAGCATCTGAAATGAATAGACACTTCTCAGAAGAACTACAAATGACAAATAAATACATGAAAAAAAATGTTCATCATCAATTATCATTCAAGTGACGCAAATTAAAACAATGTTGAAATTCCATCTCACTCCAAAACAAATGGCTATTATCAACGAATCAATCAATAGCACACATTGGCAGGGCTATGCAGAAAAGAAACACTTCTCTGCTGTTGGTGAGGGTGTCAACTGATACAATCACTGCAGAAATTAGTGTGGAGATTCCTCTAAAAACTGGGACTAGAAGTTCCATTTGACCCAGCTATTCCCCTTCTTGGTATCTTCCCAAAAGAATTAAAACCATCATATCACAATGATGTATACACGGTTTGTAAATACACAGCAGCACAGTTTGAAATAGCTAAATTTTGGAAAAAAAGCAAAGACTCATCAACAAATGAGCAGATGAAAAAGATGTGGAGTTTTTTTATGTCATGGAGTACTCAGTCATAATGAAGGATAAACTTGAGACATTTACAGTTAAATCGATGAACCTTGAGACTATATTCTCTTAAGTGAAATATATCAGACATGTATTTGTAAATATCGCATTGTCTCTCTGATGTGAGAAACTGAAAGAGTACATAATAATCAAAATGTTTAATAAGTATTGTGAAATAGGAAGCAATTGTTCAAAGGGAAAGGGAAATTGGGAGAGGGGATGGAAGAGAAAAGAAAAATAAGAAAAAAAATGGAAACAAACCTTTGTAAATAAGGAGGGTAAGGGGAGTTGAAGAGAGGGAAGGGAATAGGAAAAAACAGGTACTAAGATATATCATGTACAAGTGCAAATTCTCTATAATGAATATGATCATTATGTATCTATACTTTGTTAATAAACAATGTAAAAAAAGAATCATACAGGATATTGAAAATATTAAAAAGTGTGGAATTTGAAAGGACATTTACTTATGAACAACTACATCTTTATTGTTTTTTCAGTACACTGCAAATTTATGCAACATTCCTGAAAATGCAAAAATTTCCAAAGATTCAAATAAGGCAGAAGTGATGATTTAAAAACTGATTATATCAATGTCTCCAACTACTGGTTCCCTGACAAAGGTACTTACTGAACTTCAGATGGTATTCAAGACTAGCAACAACAGCAAAACTTAAAAGTTAAGCCAAGTTTGGCAGAAATGAATTACTTATGAATTATAAAATAAGATTTAATTGCATGTTTACATAAATAATGGCAGACTGAAAGCAAACAGAACTTCATTCCTATACTGCAAAAATTCAACTCATCTGTTTCTTTTGGCTTCCTCTTTTGTGCAGCATTTGCTTTAATACTGGACTATAATTAGGAATTAAAGATTACTTAGGAATATAAAACAGTTATAAAATTTAAGTGCTTTAGAATATTGTGAGAAATAATTACTGCAATTAATTTTACGGCATGGATTTTATAACTTTAAAATGTACCAGTTTCTTTTAAAAATAATTTTGTAAGGGAAAACAAAGCAAAACATCTTTCTATGCAAACCATGAGCAATGAAAATGCCTTCTTATTTAAAGATAATTAACACCACTTTTAATTTTATCTCTGTCCTTTTGTCTTATCATTCAGACACTTTTGACAGCGTTTGCCCTGGTAATAGCTGACTGTTCTTTTTGATATAATCACTCCTTTCTCCAAAGGACAGGCCAATATCTTTGGTGATTAGCAAGGGACAGCCCTGTCTATCTCGATTAGTCATGGGTACTTAGCAGTTCACTACTTGCATCACCACTAATTGCAGCAAAATAATTCATCTGGCCTCCTTTCCTCTTTATGTTTTCTTTTCTCCTCGAACAAAACAGGGAAGCAAGTCCATCTCTGATGCGCAATATGGCTGTGATAAATCTGCTATTCTTCCACATAATCATTATTTGAAAAAAAATATTACTTTGAGTTTTCTTAGGTATTTTTTAAGAAATTCAGGTCTCACTAATTTAGTAACTCATGCATCCCCTGTATGTTAAACTGCTAATATTTTTTGAGGATAGTGACTACATAAATGCTGAATTAAGGAATACTGTGTGTCATCAGCAGGGTACTTCAGTATTTTTATTTGAATTTGTTTTGAAAGTCTCATCTGTCTGTTAAATATTAACAGGTTAACAGAATATATTTAAAAATAATACCTGTACAAAGTCAAATAATTATTGTAACTCAGAATATTGCCCCACTTACCTCCACAAAATATTTAATTTTAGAGTATTGTAGCCCATTTTTGCCAAACAGTGTACTTTGTAGTGTAATGAGGATAGTTAAAAAATTTCAAAGTTTTATTAATTTAGGAATTAAAACTATATAGATAATAGATGGTGTTCTTTGAAGAATTGTTCAATAAATATTATCAATATTATTCTGTCAATTTCTAACTTCGTTTTCTGTTATTTGAATGAACATAACAGAAAATGAATATGAACCTGGTGAATCACCTAAATGTTGGAGGTTCACTGTGCAATATATGATTCATACGTCTAAAAAAAGAAAATAACAAAAAGGTAGGATTAAGATTGTGAATCTCACAAAGGTCAACCTCACATTGTGAATAATAAAATAGCACAGATAATGCAAGACAGCAATTTAATTGCAAAGCAAGAATTAAGATCATTTTATGTATCTATAAGTCATTTTAGATATATGAAAATTGAGAAGCGTGACCTTTGGAATCACTGACAATGGATGATTGAAAATCTCAGAGTAGGGGGTCAGAGTCCAGGTGGTTGGGAAGAATGTATATCATTAAGCATAGGGAGCTAGTGCTTAACATTCAGGACCTTTGCCTTGTCTCCAGATCACAGTGTAATTTAACTGTTTAACTACTGTTAGTCCCATGCAATGCACAAGTCTGCACGTAATAAAATAGCTCACCTATAGTCTCAATGAGGTAACAGTGTAACTGGGCTCCACACTCACCTCTTTGGAAGACTAAGGTCTTCCCTACACAGGGAGGCCTCTCAGGTCAAAGTGACAGGCCAAGCTGGATTTAAATTATGGCTAAAGGGGGAAATGGATAAAATCAAGAAAAAAATGCAGTATAAATCAGAACTAAAAAATTGGAAATAAATTTTAAGAATTAAAAGCAAGCTTTTTTCCAGAATTTTAACTTAAAATATTCTTACAAAAATTATCAGAAAAAATAAATTTCCTTCCCTGATCTATTGTTTAAACAAGTCAAAAGGACAACAACCACAAAAGTGAATTGGAAACCCTCAAAAAGTTTTAGTAGAAATTTATTACAGAAGAGCAGTTCAATCATCCATAGAATAACAGAGTAAAATTTAAACACATGTAAATATAATATAAATAAAACCAAAGAAAAATAGAAGCATTTCCAACATGTTATATTGAAATTCAATATATAAAAAATACAAATATGTTGTCAGGGCAGCAATCAAAACTTTTTACATGGTCTCTACCTTCTATAAACATGCAAAAATGCCTAATGATTTTTCCACAAAAGGGGAGAAAAATGAATTCATAATTAAATCATACTTCAAATTATTAAAATAATTATTGTATTTTAAATCTTTAAACAAATAGATACTTGAAAGAAAACCACATCCACACATTTCACTTTAAAGGGAAATGTAAAATTTATGCATGTGACTAATAACCACATGAATGACTTCCTACAAGTTCATAGACCAATTATCTTCAGCAAGGTATAAACTAATTATATTTAACCAGCTATGATATGAGTAGGCTATATAAAAGAATGCTTTCTGGAGTAAAAAACAAGGAAGCTCTCTGAGCATAAAATGTAACTTTGTGAGGATAACAAGGGTAGAGAGTAGAGAGGGAAAATGGCAATATTCATTGATATTGGCTTAGTTCCTTCCTCTTCCTTCCCATGCTAAAAATCATGAATGAATTATCGATATACATACATAATCATGAAAACAAAAGTAAGTTAAGCATCCTGAATAATGCTAATCATGTGTTCTCATAATGTAGCAGCTCTAGAATTACAGAGATCACTAGCTGGAGACTGTAGAGTTAGCTTTCTCATGAAGACAGAAAATGAGTATATTCAACATGGATCTGCCATGCCAGGAGAATTCTCTGCTTACACCATAAAGCTGCATATACATACTAAGATAAAGAGTTGCACATTGGCTAATAAGTTGCCTTGGATCCAAACAAGTATGAATTTAAATCCTAAAATCATTATCTTTAAATCAGTTTTATTGAGGCATGACTTTTATGCAATTATCAGTACCAATTGAAAACGTACAATTCGATGAGTTTAAGTGGCTATACCTGTGAAATTATCTTCACGTTCAAGACACAGAACATGCTCACCACTACTTATAGTGATTTTCTGTAAATATATATCCAATGAGAGTAGCTTTACTATTAGTAAGAAAAAAACTATGTATGACTCTTTGTATAGACATATGTGCCCAATTATATTGGATAAACATCTAAGCATACAATAGCTGGGCTCTCTGTTAGACACACATTTCATCATTTAAGAAAATATCAAATGGTTTTCTGCATTTCCTACTACTGTGTAGGCATTTTGGTCATTTAACATCCTTTCTAGAACTCGATTTTTTCAATCTTAAGTTTTAGTCTCCTTTAATAGGTTTGTGTAGTAGGTTCTTCTTGTGATTTTAAATTGAATTTTTCAGATGAATAATGATACTGAGTTTCTTTCACTTGCTTTTAGTTATTCATATGTCACCTTGTTTTGAAGTGTTTGATTGCATCATTGGATAATTCTACTGGCTTATTTGCCTTTCATGTTTTGAGTGTAAGACTTCATTTTGTATTCCAGAAACAAAACCTTTCTTGGTTATGTAGTTTAGGAATATTTTCCCTCAATATATGCTTTGAAGGATAGTTTTCTTAATGTTGTCATTTAAAAGGAGTTGAATTGCTATTAAGTCCTATGCATCTGTTTTATTGTTCATATTTTTTATTGCCCTTCAAAGAAATTATTGTCTTACTCAAAGATGAAATGCTTTTTCTGTGTTTCATTCCAGAAGGCTCATGGCTTAGCTTTTGCCTTTATAATTGTATTTGCATTAGTATGTGTTCTCCACAGGAACATACACAGGTGGGCTCAGATAATCAGATGTTGAATAAGCCAGTGATGGTCAGTTGATGATTAGGGACCCATGAGAACCAGTAATTGCTCAATCTGAGAAAGCAGAAGCCTCAGAATAAGACAAAGGCCAATGAGACAGCCCCATACTGAGACCAAAGGCCTGGAAGTCCCCTGGAGCGTTTCTAGCTCAGGTCTGAATTCAAAGGCTGAAGAACCTGGAGTCTGATGACCACGGGTAACATCAATAGAAAACAAGAAAATGGGAACTAGCTTTTTCTCACTTCCAAATACAGGTAATTAAAGGGTTAAACTGTCACTTGACAGTGTATCTATCTTTTACACAATCAAAAATGCATTAATTCTTTTTTCAAAAGAGGAGGTAAAGTTTTTAAGTGATGTTTACTCTTCTCCTCTCATGACCTAAATACTATGATGTAAAGTTAACAACACTTAAATACTGACATAAGTCCTTTGATCCATGTTATATGATAAAGGAATAGGAGAACAAAAACTGAAGATGTTTTCTTAAATGCATGTGCACATGCACAAATGTATTCTCAACAAATTAAGGAAGAAATACCCTTGGCAATTACAGCTCTTGTTTCTGTATCTAGTTACATGATCTAGACTGGTATTTGTAACTACCTCGTATAATCACTTTGCCTCCAGCAAGCACCTTAGGAGGATCATGGTCCTCTAACTGGTGTGGTGATCCACATCTTCATCCTTGAAGGAACTAGACTTTTCGTAGTCATTCCTAGATTTGGTTGCTGTAATTTCCCCATTACCCTTATTCATAGGGCAGGTAATACTAAGAGATGACCTAAGGAATCCCCTGTCCTCCAAATGTACTCTTTTATACTCATATTATGGAGCAATAGTCCAGTTTCTCTTGGTAATCTGAATCAATCACTCCACCAACACTGAACTTCTCTTTTTAGGTTGTTGACTCAGAAGCATCAAAAAGTCAAAGTGGCCAGTCTCCTGGCAGAAGTATTCCCATTCTGGAGCTAGTAGTTCTAGGCCAACAGAGTTTACAGTCATGGGAATAGGAAGCAAAAATTTTTTAGTGGGTCAGTAGGAGTAATGGTGAGTTGTGCTATTCCTGTTTCCACACCTTGATTCCTGGACCCATGATTTCTGGCTATGGGAGAACTCGTATCATATGTTGGATTCAGAGAATATATAGCCTTCTAGAAAACCTTGTCATAGTCCTGAAAGTGTGTTACCACCTGTCTGGTACTGTAACTGTGTCTTTAGTGAACTTGTTCTATAAAACCAAATGCGTAAGCATGATGGGAAACATGGTCAGAGTGGTGAATTTCGTGAGTATCAACACCTTGCCACACTTGCTCAAAAGCAATGTTCCACATAATCTTATGATGGCTTGTAGGGCCTTCTCTAAGTCCACAGATGGCAGTGTTCACAGGAAAATTATGTGCAGGGAAGATAAATCCATAGGCAGCAACATGTCTATTCTAATACAGATAAAATATTGCCTTTTCCACAAAGGAAGTGGTCAAATGTAATCAATCTATGAACCGGTCAGTGACTGATCAGCCTGGGGGATGCTGTCATATTCAAGATTCAGTACTAGTTTCCACTACTGGAATATTGGTAGTTGTGATCATAGCTGGGCCAGCCTTGGGTGAGCTTGCTGAACCCATGCATAGCCCTTCATGCCTGCTACCATGACTGTTTCAGTCATGAACAAATTGGAATGGCTGGGAGAAGAGGCTGACTGATATCCACAAAAGGAGCCATACTACTCATTTGATCTTTAAAATCCTAAACAACTTTAGGTTTACTATGATAAGATGGTCGATTTCACAAACTACAAAAGCAATTAGTAAATTAATTCTTAAAATTTTGCTTTTTTAAAACTACTAGCAGAATCTATATTAATCTGGGCTTTCCAAAGTACTGGAACCAATAAAATGATTGTAATTAGAAGATGAGATGTGTTGGATTGGGTAACATATCAGAGACTGAGTAGTCTCACAGTGGTCACCTGCAGTCTAGAAAGCCAGGGAAACTGGCAGCAGTTTAAGCCAAGAAGCCAAAAGACTCAGAGTGAGAAAGAGGAATGATGTAGCCCTAATCCTGGAGAGTCATCGGAACAAGTTGACAGTCAAAGTCTGTGAAACCTAGAATTAAAGGTCAGTGAGTGAAAGCAGCAAAAAAACTGTAGCATCTCAAGAAGGGTCAGGTGGCAGCATGAACTAATTTACTTCTTATTCCTGGTTTTCATTCCAACTGGGCTTCAAGCCTATTAAAGAGTACTGCCAACATTCACAGTGTATCTTCCCTACACAGTTTGCTGAGCCGTATGCCAAGTTTCTCTGGAAACATCTTCAGAAGTGTGCTTTATCACTTCGTAGGCATCCCACAATTCCTTAAAGTTGACAACCAGGATTAATCATCACTGTGTTGGTTTTAAGATAATTTTTAAAATATGGCATGAGATAAGCATTAGGATTGATTCCATGCTCTCCATTTCTTACATCCTTCCTTTCACTATATCCTGTATTTGCTAGACAAAAATTCCAAAACTAGCAGGGCTTCTAAAGTATCTTTTGTAGAATAAACCTCAGATTTTGCTCATTAAAACACAATACAATGCATCCTAAACTATTGCAACTATAAATGTTTGTGAACAAAGAAAAGAACTTCAATTGAATGTCCAAATGTCCTTGATATATTTGTCAAAAATCAGTTTACAATATAAAGTTGGAGAATTTTTTTAGACTTTCTCTCCTGTTCTGTTAATCCACTTGTCTGTTTTTACTTGCTAAGCACCGAACGTGGACTATTAAAAATTTTCACTACTTTGTGGAGTTATCTATATTTTACTGTAATTTGCACATTTTGAAGTTCTTTTGTTTGTTCACAAACATTTATAGTTATAATGGTTTATGATGCACAGTTCTGTGTTTTAATTAGCAGAATCTAATGTTTCTCTTACAAAAGAAACTTCAGAAGCCCTGCTAGTTTTTGCTAACCATATGTGGGCAGGTCCTATTTTTCTGGGATAAAGATGTATTGTAATCTTTCATTTGCCTGTTTATATGTAGTGGGTTTGTTAAAACAATTTTATTTCTTGTTACATTGAGTTAGCCATGGCAGAAATAATGGATTTACTTGTATCAACTTTCCTAGAAAAGAAGAAATCAAGAACTATTTCACCCTTCTTTTTGGATATAACAACGGACAGTTCATTTGGCTTTGAATAGTGTGGTTGAACATTTCACAGATATGCAAAACCTGAAAAAAATTTGCTTTTTTTACGTGCTTTTGCAAGTCATCTTTCTTGGAGTTGATTTGCATTCTGGGGAGTGACTGAAGATGTAAACTAAAAGAACTGGTCACTGAACATTGTAACCTGAAGCCTATCAAATTAGGTATTATTGGCCCAGTTAGGTCAAAACTTTCTCCAAGCTACTGTATTGTGCTTTCTTGAAAGCGTTTCAGGTCTTAAGAGAAAATTTAAATTCTGAAATAAATCACCCTTTGAGCCCAAGCCTGATTGCTAAATGTGTATTCAGCTGCAAAGGCTCAAACATCGCCAAAACAATCCAAGCCATTTTAGAAGCAGCATGTGGCTGATGACAGAATTCTACTGAACCTGAGTTTCTACCACCTTGTACAAACTGCAAGACAAGATTCTTTGTTAACCAGCCTAGATAGGCTAACTCTTTGGGGAAGAGACTGAGTGAGTAAAATCAAAATTATTCTACTCTACAGGTCTCCAGTCAGTATGGCTAAAGTCTCCTTTACAAACCTAATTTGGAGAGACTGCTTGCCTTCCAGATCTCACTACCACTGGTGCAATATGCCACTCCAACATGTGAAATTATTGTTCTAGTTAAGTTGCCACCTTGACAGATATGATTCCCTAAGCCATATTCAGTTTAGACCAGCAACAAGCCTGCCGGTGCTAGAGGGAGTAAAAGGAGGTAGATCGAGGCAAGAATAGATGAACCTAAGACAGGTCTATGTAAGAGAGGTGATCCTTACACTTATGAATAGGAAATGGTTACAGGCAATATGAAACACAAAGCAGATTCTTAACCTAAACCTGTTTTTAATCATAGATGGTGATTTTGAAGATGACGTTCTGGAAATTTTTAAGGATTGATTATTTATATCTTAAATTATTAAGTAGAATATCATATCATATATATTTTTTCCAACAGCAAGATCTGCATAAATTATAAAAATTTTCAAAAGAAATGATGTTTTTAAAACCAGTAGAACAAAATAAGGTATTGTGGAAAAGTGATAAAAATAGAATTGAATAAGTGTTTTGAACTATATAAGTCTCCCAAAGAGCATCTGCTTCCAAAACAAAAAGAATTTATATGCATTAAAAACCTGCTTAGGCAAGGAAGTCTTATCTTGATTTCTTTCTTTAATTTTCCAAGAAATACTTCTCTGCCATCTATCTGCTGATCTAGTGATATATTTATTAAAGCTATACTAGTTTCTAAAGTTTACCCACTAAACATACTGCTGTGAAAGTTAACACTTTGCTTACATTTACATTCAATATTCTTGTTACAAGAAACATTGGTATAAGAAAGGCTCCATACTTTCACAACTTATCAAAAAATACAACAGAACAATATAAAGATCTTGTCTCTTGTACTAGTATTAAGAGTGCAGAGTACAATAGGTTTCCTTTCATTGTCCTCCCCCAGCAGATCAATGTATATGATCAAGGGAGAAAAAGCAATACTTTTGCTATAATCGCTCATTGAAATTATCTTAACAAATCATAATATTTAATAAAATATTTTTGTCAAGCATTCAAAAAAATGTTTCTCTATGGACCAGGCATGGACCTTTGTGTTAGGTAATGGGTATAGACATAGTCAGTTTGTCCTCACAATTTCTGGGTGCTATACACAGTTATGCAAATGTAACTGAATATCAAAACGTAACTGAAAAATTGAGGAAGGATGTAGTAACCACAGAATTCTTTCAAGAGTTGAGTCATGAGGCTAAACTTGAAGATACAAGAAGTCCTGAGCTCTATAAAAACGAGAAGCATTCTAGGCAATAGTAAGAGGTGGAGCAAAGCCAAGAGACAGGAAGAGCTAGGGTAGAGTATGACAAGAAAATGAAGTGCACAAAATGAGGTCAGAAAAGTAGGAAGGCCAGATGATACAGGCTCTTTAGGAAATGAAAAGGAGCTCAGGGAACAGTGTAGCATGGCCTGGGGTGTTTTGATACTTTTTAAGGCTATAAATAGATGAGGAAAAGAAATAAAACTAAGGCTTACCATTAGGTTTTTGGCATAAACTACCAAGTGGATGATGAAAAATGTTCCGAGGATTTGAAAAGTGTAATAGAATAAGAACATCGAAAAGACAGGAAAGCAAAAGCCTGTCTGGGATATATTACATTATAGATGAATGTACATTGTATACCTGTGCAAAAATAGCAAAAAAAAAAAAAAAATTAGGTAAGGTCCTTCCTTGGAATAAACACTTGGGAGTTTTAGTTTACAGGTCATGTTTCAGATGTGGGATTGGAAGACATTTCAAGGTTTATGTACTGTAACAAAAATACTAAGGAACTAGCAAGAACCTTTGGTATGATTTTTTGGTACTTGCACCAAAAGTGGTCAACAACATCTTGCCTTAAAACACCTAAAATTCATTAATCAACACATTTATATGCTCTCGTTTTCAGCATATGTCTATTCAAATTTATAAACTTTATTCCTGTTGAGTGAAGTTGTATATTTCTATATTAAAAGAAGCATTTAAATTCTGCCTGAATTATTCTAAACTCAGATATTAGAAAATAATATAATACACAGACAAAACTGAATATTAAAACTGTCCTTTTGCACTCCTATTTATGCTTTATTAAATGAAAATCAATAGTGATCTGACCAATTTGCATTTAGATAATACTGAAAGAAACAAGCTAGGGATACTCCTGTTCTCTTTAGTATAATATCATGTAATAAAAAATTTTAATTTGTATTACTAAACTTCTATTCCTAAATCACATTAAGATAAGTTATACCTCTCCATCTTAGCTTTAAAGACAATGAATCTGAAAGAGTTATGCCTGCTCCAATCCCTACATTCTGGTATGAAACTTTGGAAATGAGGTTGTGACAAGCTGCCTTCCTCCACGTCTGGCTGCCCTGGTTGGTTGGAAACATAGGAAGGAGCACCATGAGGGCAGATTTGTGATTAGTGAGTGGTCTGCTACAAAATACAACATTATATTTCAGATGATAAGAAATCCAATGTCTCAGCCAGTATTACTTTTCAGATATTAATAATTACCAGTGCAATTATTAATATCAACTCTCTCACTCCCAAATGAGCCTGGGTTTCAGGATTACCCAATAAACTCAATCACACCCACTTAAGAACAAGTCAAGTCAGGCAAAAACATGTGCAAATTCCTGACAAAAGAATCTTTAGTATCACATCCATTGCTAATAATATTAATTTAAAGAATTAACTTTGCCTTTTGATCATTATGTCTTTCTTTTTCCCCAAAAAGAAAAATTAGCTTATGGCAATTTTAAATGTTCCCATAGTAGTAAATTCATATTATTTGAATTTTGGGAGGATGAATTTAAAAATAAATTATTCCAGATTGAATGTGCCTATCTGGAAAGGCACCATGCTATACCACTGAACAAGCTAGGTGACTGAAAGTTTATATTGATTTACCTTATGTAATGAAACTGGCTAGTTGCAAAGTTAGAATGTGAACCTAAGCTTGCAATCATTCTGCTCTCTTGTTACATAGAGCGGTAAGGAGGTCAATTTTGAAACTACTTTAACACTATGTAACCTATTCTACCTATAGTAGACACATAAAATGAACCCACAGGCCAAAGTGATTTAGGACTAGGGGAGGCCAATCAATCACCTCAAGCAGTAGGTTACCAGCTAACTAGCAATGAAGGCGGATAGGGATAGAATGGTGGAGAGAAAATGAGCATTTCAAACTAGAAAAGGCATACTTAGATTAGTGGAGCCATACAAGTACAAGGCAAATTGAAGACAGATTAACAAAGTGGTGGTGAAATTTAGAGTGCATGCTACATGTAAAGGAATTTAGAATTTAGAATAATAGAGTGGAGGCACCTTGGCAGCCAAACTAAAGAATAATTGTTAAAATTTTACTGAACAGGCCAGGAGTTTGTCTCAGTGGCTTAAGCACCTGCCTGACAGGTGGGAGGTTGTGAGTGCCACAAAAAAAAAAAAAAAAAAAAAAAATTACTGAACGTACACTTGACTGTCCTATAGGATAGTTTTGCAAACATTTTGAAGGTGACTTGGGGAGCTGAATTCTCAAGTAATAAGTTGGGAAGCTGTTACAAAAAGCTTGGATAACACTTAACCTAGGGTTTAAAAGATGAAGCAAAACACATTCAAAAGATGCTTTATTACAGTATCTAAAACTAAACTAAACTAAATTAAAATAAAATAAAACCAGCAAGCACAGAATCAAAGAGTTAGTATAAACATTCTACTTGGTCAAAGATCCACTGAGATTTTGACCCTGCTCAAATATTTTTGGAAAGGCAGATGCCCTCTAGAGAAATATGGGCTTCAGCTATTTGTCCTAGCTACTTTTGCTGGAAAGTTTTCTATGATTCCTTTGATTTTAAGGTGAGGTCTGGAAAGATGTTTCCAACAGAAATAAAAGAATAGAGTTGACCCTGAACAGTCATAACAGAAAACTCTGAGATCTTTGTCTCCAAACATATTAGCTCCTTTCCTACTTCATTTTGTTTTCCTTTTACATCCTACCTAGTACAGTAATATGCATTTCTTTTCAGGGTCATTTTCCACTAGGAAAATGTTTTATCACTTAACAAGTACTACATGCTTGGAGCTGAGCAGAAGATACAGAGGTAAGATGGGGTATAGATGCTGGGTATATTTACAATGTAAGGTGCTGTCTTTTTGAAAACAATCTCTGCTATCCTGCAGCTATCTTTCTCCTTATCACAGGATGCCAGTTTTTTTCTTAGAAGATTCCTCTCCACAGTATGTGTTTTGGATGGTTCAGCACAATGTACCTTTCAACCACTTACTTTTTGGTCCAGGATTGAGGGTTCAGGATTCAATTTAGAAAATACTTTAACATTCTAACTTTAAGTTTAGCTGAGAATGTTAGACCTTTTCTCATATTAATTGTTTATGACTAGGTGAAATTTAAAACTGCTGTAACCACACCACATCTTCCTAAAGCTACCATTTGGAGGCCAAGTCTGGAGCCACCTAGAGGAGATCAAGAAGAGAAATGGCGGAAACAGTTAAAAAAGAAGCAAAAGTTAGCATGTGAGCACAGATATCAGTCTTTAAAACCATGAAAGTATACTTTTCTAAGGAGTCTGCCTGTTCTCCTCATGTCTAGACAAGCAACGAGACTATAGCTGGCAATACTGTATTAAAGATTCAGAAAACATACCTTGGAAGTAACAGCTTGTCTTAGTTGGATTTTCTGTTAATATGACTTGTAAATTTCTATATTCATGGCACGTAATGAACCTCTGAATAACTCCTAAATTTTTTAAGAATACTATTTATACTATTTGTTTGACTATGAAATAACCACTATATATCTGAGATCAATAGTTAGTGCTTCTTTTATCTGTCTTGTGTTTGTGATTTTTGGACTGTGATAGAAAAATAAAATGGAAAAAAACAACAAAAAATATTTACATTTAAAATGTCCATGCATTTATTTTTTAAGTTAGGACATAAAGAGATTTTGCTGGTGGGAATTGTGCATCCTATTCTATGATCAATCATCAAGGGAAGGGACCCTCAAGGGACAAATCAGATAACAGTTTTTAAAAGCATGTAGAAAGTTAAAGTAGTTAGATCTCAGGAGATAGAAAAGAAATAAGGACCTGGAACTGACTTTGGTCTCAAAAAGGTCCTGGGAAGTAAAATGTGTATGTGTTGAAGTTTGGGATCACAATTTCTAAATCCCCAACAATTGAGAAACAAATTATTTTATGTCGTTCTCAGCATTTGTGAGAATTTCACAAATCTAGGAATATATATTATATATATGCAATTATATATTTAACTATATGATATAGACATATTAGTCAATAGAATCAATGACTATTTATAGGGGAGAAAATATTATCAAAGAAAATTCTGAACTTGCAATACTTAATGGGAATATCCATTTGTATTTTAGCTCTGGAACAATATAGAGGATGCATACGTAACACTCAATGCAAATGTGATGTACTCCTTTCTAAGGCATACTGCATATTATAATAAGATAATGTATTGTTAGAGTTCTCTTTGCCCAAGTTTACTGGCCAGCGAAAGAAAAACGTACTTCTTTATTTAAAATGAATTGTTCTCCTGTAATATTTGCTGCATTGTTTTATTAATTTAAAAAAGAAATAGAGTTGTGAATTCCACTAAGAAAAAACAAGCAATGATGGATTCCTTCTAATGTACCAAATATGGGTATGTGTGTTTTCTGAGATTATTTCCTTTTATGCTTATTTCAACATTTAAAGTTAAATATTATTATCCCCATTTTACAGAGGAGAAAACTGAGATGTGGTCGTACTAAACAACCCATTCAAAGCTACACAGTTAAAAAAGCAAGAGGTTGGAATTTGAATCCATGAAGCTCTTCTTCAGAGCATGTGCTCTTTTCCATATACCATGCTTTGTTAAGGAGTTTGACTATTTGTCTCATGTCTATGCAAGAAGACAAGACCGAGCAAGTATTGTTGATCTAGCAAAGTTTTGAAATTTAGGAAATTGTAACGTCAGCAGGAATATCACTACAATAGCATTGAACCAGAGGCTGCTTTTTACTGCCTAGTTATATAATGTATGCTGTGACATAGGTAACCTTTGCCTACCAGGTGGTGACAAGTTCTGAGACAAGCTTGAAAGAAATTAAGAGCCAGCAGGTAAATGTTGTTCTTACTTATGATTAAAAAAATGCTAAGGTCATTTGAAAGAAGGGTCTTGTCTTTATTAAAAACTGATGACAAATGTCTTCTTTGGAGAAGTCTCTCCTGTTCACCCAGTGATAATGTAAATGTCCCTGCCTTGGCTTCTACAAAACAAAGTACACACTGTGTTTCCATTTCCTGGCTTTACACTTTCTCTAACCAGAGCCTCTTAAACTTTATTGTATAGCAAACCTCTTGGAAAGCTTGTTAAGTTATAGAGTTTATGATTTTGGAATGTGAAAACTTGCATTTCCAGTGAGTCCCAGGAGAGATTGATGGGGAAGTCTTTCACCCCACTGTTGCCCAAAATCCTTCACAAAAGTTGATTAAGAAGCTCACCATAAGGGCTGGGAGTCTGGCTCAGTGGCTTAAGCACCTGCCCTGGCAGGTGTGAGGTTGTGAGTTTGATCCCCAGTGCCACAAAAAAAAAAAAAAAGAAGCTCACCATTGTGTACACAATTGATCTTAGCACAATGCCCAATTCATATGTGTCAAAAACAAAACAAATCCACATGTAAACAAGATGAATTAATTAAAAATGGTATTTTCAAAGGTGAATTGTTTGAGAAAGTATTTTTCCTTATTCTTTTTTTTTCAATAAAATGTAATTTTTGACATACTGAGTTTACAGAATAAGCGTGGTTTAAAGAGGTTTAAACAAATATCCACACCAGTATGATTCATGACAGAGAATACTGGAAACAGGATGAATAACTGTGGTATATTCATACAACAAATGTTACATTGCAGTGAATGAGAATCTTTTTAGAGCTCGCAATGATGCAAACAGCCTGCAATGGCATACATGCCATAGGTTAGCCACCACTGTCCTATAGCAATGAAAACAGCTTAACTACTGCCATACACACAAGAATAATAAATTCTATATCTATTATCGTTGTGTATGTTTGGGATAACAAAGTACATGTGGAAATACAACCCTGAAAAATGTAAATCTAGCCCTAAAACATGTAGGAGAAAGTATCCTAAGTTCCGCATTGTGCTCCACGTTTATGAAATATGGATTGATTCACTGTTACATATTTGAATTAAAATCCATTTCCAAATTTATCTTCCTAAATTTATTGTGTTTTCATTTTTCAACACATAAATGAGATCAAATAATTCAATTCATAGAAAAACTATTAATTAATGTCTCTGATAAACATCCTTACCAACACTATTTATGTTGTTCCTGAATATGCTGACTGATTTTATGGATCATCACTGAAAGTCCACAGAGTCCTATTATTTGTTCAAAGAGCAGACTGGATGCTGCTGAGAAAAATTCTTTTGTAGATGTGATTAACATTTACGGCAGTAGACTTGCACTAAAGTAGATCCCACTCCATGTGTGGGAAGGCTTTTTCCCATCAAGTGAAGGCTGCAAAAAAAAAGACCAAGGTGTCTTGAAGAAGAAGGAATTCTCTAGATTGTCATGGAACTCAAGGTTGCAGCATTAACTCCTGTGGTATTATCCAGGTTGTTGGCTAGTCTTAGTTTGAATTTGTCATTTATCTTCCTCTATCTCTCTTTTTCTCTCTCCAGTCCTCACTGAAAATCATACACAGAGCACTTCGCAATTTTTAAATTAACTTCAACTTGTTGCAGTTGTTTTTGTCATCCAGCTAAATTCCCTGCCTCTCATTATTGTTGATGAACACAAAGAAAGAAAAAACATGATTGAACATTAAAAATAAAGCCTGAGAATTATTATCATAAAGCTATCTATCCCAAACTTCCACCGAGGTTTTCTCTAGTGGGTCAGATAGTAGCTTTCAGACTTTGATGTCCATGCATAGCCCTCTGGGGCAGTTACTCGACTCTGCCACTTTAATGCAAAAACCATGTTGCTAATACAGATATGGATGGACATGACATGTTCCAATAAAAATTCACAAATGGACACTGATATTTGAGTTCCACATAATTTTGATACTTCACCAAAGAGTATTCTACACCCGGTTTCTTGAGCCACTTAAAATATTTTCAAAACTCACTTTAGGATTTGGTGCCTTAAAAGATTAGTGGTGGATGGATGGTGGGTTACATTTTGTCCACTGCTCATACTTGTCTGACCCTCAATTTAGTCAATCTCTTTGGTTTCCAACTAAAAAGTATTTCCGTTACTTCTGATCTACAGCTGGGTAGTAAAGGTTTCTTACAGAGTCTGTATTTCAGAGAAGAATGACACAGTCTGTATGCCTCAGGACAACTATGTTTTCAAGGACACTGCTAATTAATAACATTTTAAGCCATAAAGAAGAGGAAAATTTATTATTTCATTTTCAGTACATGCTTGAGAGCACTTGTGAGTGTCCACTTATGTCCAAGATTGTACTCGCCGGTCCTGACTTTCTGTCTTTTCTTTCTGATTCACTTTGTCTTCTGTGTATATTCAGTTGATTTTCTGGGAATGTAAACTACTGAAATCAATTTAGTGATCAACCATTATTATCTCCTTCTTTACTCTTTCTGCCATCTTATAGCTCTGCTTTCCTGTGAGCAATACGTCAGGGCATTTTTATTGTATTGCTATTTACTCTTCGGCTCAAGAATTTTTTCAAAGCAAGACACATTATCGACATTTAGCAGTATTAATCTCTGCCAGTGCAGTATGCCTAATTGTTTTTAATGAAATAAAAGGGGAACTTTGTAGGAAAATTGGAAAAAAATGCTGCAATCCCTGCTTTTAGATATTTTCTTAGATCAATGGCATTGACCAACAGAAAATAGATTGCCTCTAAGCAATGTTTAGTCTTCCACAAATTGTCAAGGTTGTATGTTACTGAAAAACGGGTAACAGTCATTTTTATTTTGAATGTTTTTAGTTTGGGAAGGATTTTTACTATTAAGTCCATAATTAGGATAGTGGCAGATGTGTAAACATTCCAGTAATATCTTTGATAATGAATCCTGCTTATATCAATGTAAAAATAATTACTGACTCCCAGCACACAAACATAGAAAGTATACATGGTCCAATGACAGACAATTATCTGTGTTAAAAATTGACTTTAAATCTTGAGCTACACAGGATATGATATCCAGGCTTTATTTTTTCTTTGTCATGAGATTCCCATTTATATAGAATTACTAAGTATTTAATTAATAGATGTTTATTGCATTATTAAAAATTATCTATGTAGAAAATGTGAAGAGTGTAAGATTATGTCCACATAAGCTATTTATTGGGTAGAAGCTGATAGATGCATAAAGTGCATGAAAGATACGAGGACTAACTCAGAACCACCTCAGAAGCTACATGGCTCAGTGAACCAAGCAATCGAGGGTTACTTGGTGAATCTCTAGTCTGCCACTGATTTTTCTATTGCCTCATTGAATCTAATTCTACCTTCTGCATGTAGGCAACAGGCTGACACTGGACACCAAATTATAACACTAGAATTGCAGAGAAAATAATGCAATTTATCACATGCAGATTATCTTTCATCATTCCCTAGATCCTAAATCATCAGACATCCACACAGTGTAAAGACTGTTGTTATTGTATCTAAAATATTTGCTTCATCCAAGCCTGGAAAATCTAGCCAGAAAGGATGACAATATTTATATCTCAGTAGCTTGACTATTAAAATATAAAATAAAATGTTTTTCTATATGGATAACTACAAGAGGAATTAAAAATAGCAATTTTGAAATAAAACAGCTCATCTCTACAGCACATTATTTTTCTACATTCATAACGAATTTTACTGGATTCATTTTTTCTTTTATAAGTCACATACATTTTTAAGGACTCCAAATTTATTATACTAATAGATTCACTGATGTGCTGAGTCTTGAAACTAATACATGTGGTTAGTATGAAGAACAATTTATTGTACTCACATGATGTTTACCCTGATCACAATAGAATGGTGAACATCTCCCCAATTCCATGATGTTACTTTTCTCTTTGATAGTCTCAAGATGATTCTTCACAATACAGACACTTGGGGGTGCCTGAGATCTTTTGAACATCTTCTTAGATTAATCTAGAGAGAAGAGAAAATTGGTGTGTGAAGCAGCCCACAGTCCTCAGTCTACTACTGTAGGTTCTGACAATCAATGACTCCAAAACTTTCTGTCCCCAAGTTGCAGAGGCTCTCTTTGAATCTTGGGTCTCTGTCATCAGTAATGCTATCCATTTTGTACTGTAGTATAATTTCTCCAAACTCCCATTTCATTGTCCTTACAGAACAAATGCAATCTCCTCTTCTAATGCACTGTAACTTGTGCTAGCTCAGGGATCTTATTATCCTACATAGGGCATTAACATTTTACTAACAATTGACCTAGAAAAATCTACAGCATCTAACATCACAAAAATGAGTTAACTTTGTCATTTCTTGAGCCACAGCAACATGTTAGTAAAAACCAGCAACCAACAAAAATGGAATACTAGCTTGTGTCCACTGAAAAATAATTAAGAATGTTTATGATGTCAGATTGATTCCTTTGACATTTTAAAGTTATTTAGAAATATTTGCATGCTTTTTAACTATATCATACCTAATTTTAATACTATTTTATATTTATATCACACTTTATAATTTTTTTAAATTACATACATTATCTCATTTGATTTCTACATCTGTTTCTATTCTATTTGTTCCTTTAGGGGAGATGTCTTCAAACATTGTAAAAGTTTTAATCATATGGTAAAAATATGCTAAGAATCTCTAATGAAATCTTTTGCAAATGTGAATATAAATGCATTTGACAATTCCAAAGTCGGTTGGTTCACTAAAATGTAATTTACATTCTTCAGGTTTTTTTTCTTTGCATCTTAGAATATTTAGTCTCCCCAGAGTATCATTCTTTTATAAAAATGGCCAAAATCTTCATGCCAGCAACACTTAAATCTATACTTCAATGCCTAACCTAAAAATAAATATGCATTTTGAGAGGAATAAAATGATCGTTAAATGTTTAGTGTAAATACCCCAAAATGACTCATTTTGTTCACTTAAGAATCTAATTACTCATGTACTGTCAATTCCAGAATATTTTATGAACATTTGGGCTGTTTGTGAGCTAAAATGAGATTATTGGAGTGAAA
Organism: Dasyprocta punctata; assembly: GCA_004363535.1. Classification (NCBI taxonomy): domain Eukaryota; kingdom Metazoa; phylum Chordata; class Mammalia; order Rodentia; family Dasyproctidae; genus Dasyprocta; species Dasyprocta punctata. The sequence continues at coordinate 8,673 of RJWM01022472.1, read as the reverse complement.
GAGCCCTGGAGTTTATTTCAAGCTAACCATTCACTTAGCAAAAAGAGAAATAGGGTCATTGAGTGACTTTGCCAAAGTAAAATAGTCATCAAGCAATAAAGGTAAGATCTGAAAACTAATCTTAGAACTCTCAGGACCCCAGTCCCTCCTATAGCAAAATAAACCCAAGATGCCCTACATGAAGTTTAGTATAAATCCAAGATGTATTGTATAATGACTTTATTTTCCAGGAAAAAAACATTAAACAACCTCTGTGGTCACTATGTGTATAGTCTCTTGTTGTATCTAAACAGTCAAATAGTGAATTTGTTTCCTTCTTTGTTCTACTTTGAGGCAGAAAATTAGCAGTTCAAGAATCTTCTCAGACTTATCCATTTTACTATCAATAGACTATTCAAATTAAAGTTTTGAAATTCTTTACTGAACAAACAATGTGGAGGATAAAAGACAACTAAGAAAAAGACCCTGTTTTTACAAAACTTTGCCAGGAGAGTCACGAATGTTCCATGGAAATTAGCCAGATGTTCTTCTTAAGGAAAGAGAAAGATGGAACAATCCTTCCTCCTCCTTTCATTCCCTAAACTGTTTGTCTTTACCACATGAAAGAAGCAGATCAAATTTTAAAGGTGCAGAAATTTTGATCTATTTTTAACAGTTCCTCTTTCCCTGGATGAGAAGGTGGAGAGACTAATAGCTTACACATGAAAAAGAGGAACAAAGAGGTCACTAGTATCGTTTTTTTTTTTTTTTAGTTTTCACAAATTTATTAAAATTGATATGTGTAATATGTTGAATGGACATACATCTGATTGCCTGCAATAAATACACCAGTTTTAGTTTAGTTTTAGATTTAAAACTATAAACAGTTGGGGAATACAAAATATCAGATCTTTCTCAGCATCAAGTAATCAGTGAGACAGTTCAATTTGAGGTGAGATCATCATGTATTTGTTATGACTGATTTTAACCACAGGCAGGAAATGGCTTTGTTCAAGAGACTTCTGGGGGGAGAAGGAAGAGATACAACCATTCCAGCGTACCATACCATTTCCTATTTCTTGCCTAACAAATTCACCTTTGAACCACGGATGAAGCTGAAGTTAAATCAGATTTTCTCATCAAGGGACACTGAGACTGAAGAGCACAAGGCAGGAAAGAGTCCTTCCTTCTAAAGGGCAAATGGTCGTGCTGGAGTGGTGACCCTGCGCATGCACACACCGGTCTGATGCCTTGTCAGTTGTGGTACGTTGAACACAGTGTTAGGAAGTTTTGATAACAACAACAACAACAACAACAACAAAAACGATAAACAATTGCTCAAATTTCTCTGATGCATGAAGAAGTATAAAAAGTCACACAGTGCCTGGCAGTGATGGCGGACCTGCTCACAGTTCACCCCGATCCGGGCTCTTCCCATCATTTTGCTCCACCATCAACAGTATGAATTTTCACCTGCCTGCTTGTCGCTTCATGGTCACAGAGACAGTGCTGCAACTCTGGGTGTCACATCCATGTCTAACTTCCTTTGAGCATTATAGATTGAAAGAAATAAACCATTCTTGAAACCCCTAGTCCACTCCCAGCGTTGACAATATCAATTCCCCTTTGGATCAGAACTGCCCATCTCAAGTGGCAAGGAAGAGTTTCCATTCTCTACGGTAGAAGAAAGTAGGAAAAAGCCTTCAGCCCCACAAACTAATTACTTCATACATATGCTTTGAATACATGACAGGATTAGAATATTTGGCTTGTTCGAATATTGAAAGCTGGCCATTTTATTTTCTTTGTGTCATTTGTCATACAAGGAAAATGAACCGAAAATGCTCTCTCTCCCTCTCTCTCTCCCTCCCTCTATCTCTCTTTCTGTCTCTGTCTCTGTCTGTGTCTCTTTCTCTCCCTCCCTCTCTCTCTATGTCTCTGTCTCTTTATGTCTCTTTGTCTCTCTCTCTCTCTCTCTCTCTCTCTCTCTCTCTGAGATTAAATTTGGAAACTCTTACAGATACTCAAAACTCATTTTCAGTTGCTAATTCTTGGGACTTGACTTTATGAACCTTCACAATCCTCACGATAGAACTAGAGGAAAACTGAGTTTGAGAAGACACGGAAGTGAGGATGAATATGAAGGAAACCAGAGGTAAGGAGAAGGGTTTCCCCACAGGAGGGCAGCAAAGTTGAGAAGGGGAGAGAGAGTAAGATATCAGATCTCACGGGAGTTTCTAGGAAGGAGAGGAGCCTAAGCGTGAGAAGTATTGGGTGGATAGATGCAGAGAAGGTCTCCAGTTCCCAACAACCATCTACAAGCTCATTCACCCACAGAATAGGAAATCCATTCACAGAATTATTACTCATCAAATAAAAACATCAGAGTGAAAATAAAAATTAGTGTTAAAAGAAACTAAATTGATGTTTTGAAAATCAAATAGGAAGCTGAAAGTAAGTTCTAAATAAAAAACAGTTCTCTAAGGAAAAATGGTTATCACAAAATTTCCAGAATAAAAGTAAAAGAAAAATAAGTTTTATCAGTTATCATTGTTTGATGTGAAATTATAATGAAGAAAATAGCTCTAAACCAAAGAAAAATGACTTGGATAATCAACTCTTATTTGAATCTTTTGGTAAAGGGACATAGCTCCTTTCTCTATTGCTAATGTTTCTACTTCATATTAATTAGGGTTAAATATGTATCCTGAATTCACAATACAATTTTAGAGATGGAATCCCAAGATTTTCAGGTACTGAACTTCTCTTTATTATTTCTCTAAATTCTACTTCCTTTTATTTGTTCTCTTACTGTGACTTACAAAATAAATTCTACTTTTGTGAACCCTGAGCAACAAGAACTGACATTTCTTTTAAATAAAATTTTACCTACATTCAGAAATGTATTTTTGCAAGCCTCAGAGATCTTCAGATCATTTACTTATTTGCTCTAATTGGCTTCTCCTTGCTCTTTACTGTAGTCATGATCATCAGATGGTCACGCTGCCATCCCCAGACCCTGGGTCTGCTCCACCCCTAGGCTGAGCTCGCCTTATCCCACATGGACTTCCTAGAGAGACCATGGTAATACGATGTGATTACCGAAATGAGGAAGTTTTAGAGTATTGATTTTTAATTCTTAATGATGTGGCAAATGTTTATGACTCACTTCATCACATTTTTAAAAAACAAATTGGAAAACAGCCCATCTCTTCCCTTAATCCTATAGCCTCATAAATCTCACATGTTTACCAGCTGGGCGTGGTGGCGCACGCCTTTAATCCCAGGACTCAGGAGGCTGAGGTAGGAGGAGCGTTGTGAGTTCGAGGCCCGCTTGGGCTACAACGCGAATGCAAGGCCGGTCTGAGCTACGCAGTACGACCCTGCCTCAAAAAACCAGGGCCAGGAGTTTGACTCAGTGGCTTACACACCTGTCAGGCAGGAGCGAGGTTGTGAGTTCAATCCCCGGTGCCGTAAAAAAAATAATAAATAAATAAATCTCACATCTTTGAATTTGCTTCTTCTCTTTTTATACATGTCCTTTAGCACTCAACCTGCTGTTGTCTGTTTTTTCAGTACTGGTGCTCACAGCACCACGAAACAGATAAAGAGCAGTAAGAAAATAGGAAGAGCACATGTGCGCATGCTCAGGCCTACGCACATCCATGGGACACACACAGACAGACACGCGCTGGGAGCACTTGATAGGGTCATTTTTAATAATAAAACTGGAAAAAAACAGATGGCAGAGACCTACACTGACAAACTTCAATCCATCTTTTGGCCAGCCAGTAATTTCCGGATTTTTCCAAATATATCTACTAATGGATATTTTACTTTTTTTTGACCATTTAAAACACTTCTATTTGTATACAAGTATTTAATATCTACTATTTCTGCATGTCAAGCTATCATTCCGTTTTTTCCAATAAGAACTTTTTTCCTTCTCTACAATTTCACCCATTATTAATGCTGTTAAATGTATTTAAAATGCCAAAGGATTAAATAGTAATACATTTATTTCAGTCTTTTCTCCCTCAGATATTTCTTATGTCTGTGTTTCTTATCGATTCTCACCATCATGGATTTGATTTCTCCCCTCAACACTCTGTGCAATGACTATAGTTACACTTATTGAACTATTGTCAATTCTTTCACTACCAATTTATATACTACAATCAGTTCATTCATTTGGACTGACACTGGGAACTCCTCACTCCACATACTTTTCAAAATCATTGGACATTCCTAATCACAGACACTAAGCTGATTTTAGCCCAACCTCCCTCAAATATAAATTTCTATTTATATTTTTCTATACTTCGATTGACTTTTTAAATATATGTACAATGAATATAAGGGGCACCACAAATCCTAAACCAAAAAAACTCTGATTCTTTATGTCTAGAAAATGGCTTTCCACTACATAGAATTTTCATTCAGCTCTTTTATAAAGCTTTGTCAAATTAATACTAATTTTTCCTGGCTAGTTCAGTTGTCTAACAAATTTCTTTGTTGTGGTAACCAAAATAATTACTTGTTATGGACTGAAGCTAAAGACAACATTTATACATATGAGACAGAATGAGAGTCGGTCTCATAATGAATTATGATTCTTTTTACAGTTTTATCCACAAAATCATTTGATTAAATGAGAGCTATATTGATCATAACCATTGAATATGTGTTCATATATCTTTGCAAATGTTTAAATTTCAGAAATCTTGCATTTCACATCAGGAGGCCAGGCTCACCAGATGCTTCCATATGCTAACACCCTTGTTAAGGCAGAAGGTGTTGATTAAACAAATAATTCATAATAAGAATGCATATGATTAAAAAATCACAATGAATTAATCTGCTGGGTTCTCCCTGATGAGTGCTAGCCAGGATGAAGCCTTTAGTCACAACATATACATTGTATGTTCACACATCTAGTGTCATATGCATGAATGTGTACCAGTAGAATAATTATTACATTATGAATCCTCCTATTGCATGAGAGATTGTAGAATTTTCACAGAAGCAAATCTCATACAGTATGTATAAGAAATGTTCATGGTAGGTATAACACAGAACCACTAAATTCCTAGGGATAATATTTTTCTAGTCTTTGTGATCTGGCTCAGAAGAGTGATGAAGAGTATGGAGCTAGAAATGATCAGATAGTAAATTGCCCTACTTCATCCATTTGCACCTCAATATCATTTTGACCAATTAAGTAAAAAACTTCGTTTTTCTTGTCTCTTCAATATTCTCCATTTTGTTTTTCAAACTGATTCTAGAAGCGCCTTTCTTATTATTTAGCTGCATTTTTCTTTTAAACTACCTTTTAATACTTCCTTATTGCTGGCCAAAATAAATCAGCCTCAATTTTTCATTTAACTGAAAATAACACAGGCTCTTAGGAGATAATGTCAGTGTTCAAATTGCAGATTTCACAGAGTACCAAGTATGTGACCTTGAGACACATCTCAATGCATCTTTTCATACTGTGACTATATGGGCAAATGTATGTAGCATTTAGAACAATTCTTGACACACATCAATCAACACGAAACATTAGCAATTTGGGCCCCCAGACAATCCATGGACAATTCTTTTGAAACTCCTAGAGCCTATAATTTCTATGAGGCTTTCAATTGTTATTGAGACATTAACTGTGGTAAACGGCAAAAGGGATAGTTGTACTGACTTAGTCATGTGATCGTTGTGGAGGGTTATCAATGGTTTTTCCATATCTGTTTCCATCACTTAGCCTAGGTTCTTTCACAGGGCCACATATTAGTAAGTATTTAAGGATATTCATTAGATAGGATTTCAAAAATAAAAAAAGTTTCCAAAACCATGAAGTTAGATAAACTCAGAACTGATACTCCTAAGCAATCATTGTCAGATGGTAAGAAAGTCTCTACCTAAAAACACAAGGTTCTGCATTTATTGTAAAATCATCAAAATTATGATCTAATCACAAGGAGTAAAAGCAGTTAGTATACCAAGTGTTAACAGTCATGTGAAAGAAAGCTATAAATTAGAATAATGGACTCAAAACAAAAGAAAAAGTCATAAAACATGGTGAATACAAATGCCTGAATTTGAAATGTTTGTTTTTAAAAAATATCCTGCACAGAAAGGTTTAGTTTCAAATAAATTAATGGAAAAAATCTTATGGAAAGTTTAGTTGATCATAAGCTAGATGAGTCTCTTGCTTGATCTTGTTATACAATCTGCACAGTATGATGGGCATAATAGGGCCTTAAAACAAGAACTATACAGCTATTATATTGATTACTGATTTAACCTACAGAATCATCTTTGGAACAAATAGCAAACTGAATTGATTTTCAACTTGAATCTCTCCTGCTAAAAATTCAAAAAATGCCCCCTCAAAAGACTGCAGTTTTGTTTTCATTTTTCGTTTTCTGAGCAAAATCCTTAGACTTTTGTATGCTACTATTATTATCATTGCTATGGAAGGTTTAGTGGTAGTACTTGAGGTACCAGTTTTATTTCATTAACTTCAATATATCCAAAAATGATGATTTCTGGCTTGAGTTATACCACAAAGTAAGTTTTAACTTACTAATGCTTATTATTTTCATAGGCTAACATACTACACAAAATTTAGAAACCATAAGTTTCAAAATCTTTAAATGGTTACTGAACCAAAATTAAGCTATTAAACTTCTATTTTCGTAGGAATTATTTGCACATAAAATCGAGTGAAATCTAATTTTGTATTCTAAATGGCCCCTCCTGGTAATATTCCATTATTAAATCAGTATATCTGTATTTACTGGAGTTTTTCACTCAACCATCTGTCGTGAAAATTAAAACAATAGAGAACAATGCTTCGTTTGTGATTCCTTAGCGGTTATTTAATTAACGCAGGTTTTGTATCCTTTCGTGCTCCTCACCCTTGATCTGACTCGTTCCACAGCTGCACCTTTCCTAAGCCTTGACCGCTGCACTAGACTGACAGCGCTTCGATGTGAAGTGCAATGGCAGGCCACTAGGCACGGTGAGTATTTGTTGGCAGAATCTTAAAAAGGAAGTAATGATGGATATATTCCATCAGTGGCGCCGAGTTTATTCCCAGATCTTTCTATTCCGCTTTTTGGCCTAGTATCCTTTGACTTTAAGGTCAGTCAGTGGAGCTCTCTGGAGCGATGTGAGGAACAGAAAAGAGTAATTTTAGCAAATTTGTTCTCTGGTTGCCTGCTGGGAATTTTTCTCTGGCAGGCTGTATGCCTGGACTAGTCCTCATAAAGTGGTGAGATCTAAACAGCTTCTCTCTTTGGCATACTATCTTTCTGTATTAAGAATTAGTGGTCTGAATTTAACAGCATTTGGCGTTTACATCGATCACATCAAGTTCACTTTTATTTTGACATACAGATGCATAAAAGCATTGAAAAATGAACTAAGAAGTATGTATTACAGCTGTGGTGGCACACCTGTGATCCCTGCACTGAGGGCCACTGGGACACTGAGGCTGTAGTATTGCAAGTTTAAACCTAGCCTGAGCAACTTAGCAAGACCCCATCTTAAAATAAAATAACTTAAAAGCGCTGGGGATACAGGTCCACGTGAAAGTGTCCCCTCAATCCCTAGCACTGCAAAAACAAAACAAAACAAAACAAAACAAAACAAAAGATATAATCCTGATTTTACAGACAATAAAAATATGTTGATAGGTTTTCTTATTATGCAAGTAGAAGAGAATTGACAACTTGTGGTAAAAGTTGATTGGCACTGAAGTTGTCAATGTGATATATTCTGCATGGGAATTTCACCGTGTGTATGTATTCCCTCGGAATTGAGGTGAGCATTGGTAACAGATACCTGGTCTACGGTTTTGGATCTTGTCCATCTTCTTTTCTCAACAACACAGTGAACATCTGGTAAAATCTGGCAGAAATGAAGTGAGTATATGCACAGAGGACAATTGATGTTGGTTGTGGGGAAGGAACTAGCTAATGAGAAAACCTCACGCAACAAGAACAGATGTACTTCCCATTGGCCAAATCCCCCATGGAGGAAGAAAACTCCCTGTGCTGGGACACATTCTGATTTGGTTCTCCTTGTTAGTGAAAAACTAGAAGTGATAGAAAAATGAATCACAGATTTAGAATGCAAAATGTTCAATTGGTCTTATTACATACTGATGGTAGACATGATTGTTTTTCTCTTTTTAAAATTTATTTTTATTTTATTTTAAAGAAAAAAAAAAACAATGATACAAATTGATTTTTATACTTCACTTTTACCCTGTTTTGTAGTTTAGTTTAAGTAGTTTATAGTTTAGTTCTCCAAGTCAGAGGTTATTAGACATCTCTGTAAAAGGATATTTAGTAAACAATAGATTTTTGAGGGCTGGGAGATGAAAACAAAGGTACTTAAATAACAAAAGATCAAAAGAGATGTCCACAAAATATCAATTGATGTAATTAAAATTTAATAATAAAGCACAATTTTTATAGTATAGATTTACTAATAAGTAGAATGCAATTCCTTTTGGTGGAAAATAGCACTCTGATTTATTATAATTCAAAGTTAATTCTCTGTATTTATTCTCCTACAGTCCTTTGCTTCTCTAAAACAAAATGGATTTCATTCTGAATTCTATTAAAATATGCTTCCTATCTCTCTCCTCTTCACACTCCCGACTGTCCTCATAATATTAGGTAAGTT
>RJWM01022471.1:5000-33654 GCA_004363535.1 Dasyprocta punctata | reverse complement strand
GGAGAGAGACAGGGCCTCACAGTTATTTGATGGTAGGGGATTCTTACACAAATCCCTTGCTTGATCCTTATAAAAAGGGTTTCCACACTTTCAGTAAAACAGAAACTGAACTGAATATTCATGAAGAGGACACGAAGGTTTGCTTTTGAGCATCATAGGTTTTAAGATAACATTTACCGCTGGGTAGCTCTTGTGACTACGCCTTTTTGTGATGAGAAGGGTTCTGATCAACAACCCAGAAAGGCATAAAACTGATTTGAAACGTACACACTGGGGGAAATCTAAAACGTTTCCATCAAATTACAGTTTGTTCCCACAGAGTGTAACTTTTAAAAATGTGTTTTTAGTAACAGGTATTATATTGCTAAACTGGCTTGGAGTTCTCCTTTGGTGAATAAAGTATGCTCAGTACATGGCTGGTTTTTTTTAAAAAAAAAGATTTAATGGCTATTTACTCAGTAAATAACCATTAAAGCGTGAGGGCTTACTGAACCAGACAGTTTTGTGGATGCTGGGGTTAACAGTGGCGAAAAGGAAAGTCCCTTTCCTGGAAGAGCATAAATTGTAGTGGGTAAAAGAGAAAACAAATAAATGGATGGACAAATAGGCACTTAATATACAGCAGGTACTATATCTTAGTAATATGGGGAAGAGTAAGTCAGGGGCAAAAGGAAAAGGCACTGTGATGGTGACTTTGCTATTTTAAATGGGATGGTTAGGGAACATGTCATTGATTAGCAGGCACCTCAGCAGGGTCCAGAAGAAAGTAATGGAAAGAATCTTGCCATACACGAAGGTATTCAGGAAGAGGAGTAGCCAGTGCAAAGGCTTCAATTTATAGCACTCTTTGCTCTTTAAGAAAGAATCAGGACAGAAAGGGTGAAGCAAGGTCAGAAGGAGAAAGGCTAGATGTGCACTCAGAGTGGTGGGACGTGTATAGATTGTATAGGGTCTCTAACGGGCAATCATAGAGGACACTGGCTTTGACTTGGACTGAGATTGGAAGCTCTTGCTGAATTGTGAGTAGAATTATAAGATAGAACATATTTTATCATCTGCTCCAGGTACTTACTGCTAAGTAGCTTGACCATAATAATGAGTAAATAAGTTATTAATTTGGTTTATAAAAAGTTTGTAAGATGAAATGAGAGCATTAAGTGGCATAACCAGAACATATACTTTTGATGATGAGAGAGTCTCTTAGGATTCAGTAAAAATCATAAACTGCTTGAATTACAGAATTCCCAGCTTTGAGTTATTCTTCCTGACCATCAGTACAGTTAGGCTTACTTTGCTGCTCAGATTTTCTGCATTACATCTGCCGTGTAACTTAACTGGGCTAAATGTTCATGTTGTGTGGTCATTTGGAGGCTTTGGTAGTTTGCTTCCATTACTCATTTCATTAGTGTGAACGGTATTCCTTGGTGTCTGCTGCAATTTCAAAGTTAGTTTTTGTCTTGGAATTCTCTTTAAGGCTCACACTTTTAGTGTAGGTAAAGACAGATTCTCAGAGCACCATGTAACATGTACTGTGTCCACATTGATTCTTTTAAGCATCCTTCCTTAAGCAGATCAAACAGTGCTTGGGAGAAAGGTCTTTTTATTAAAAGCAAAGTTTATGAGAAATTATTTGAAAAATTCACAAGAAACACACACACACGCATACACACTGAAATGAGGTCTGAAGTGCACCAGAATCAAGAAATAGTGGCCAAGAATTACCCGCTATTTTCTAGGACTTCTGGAAAGTTTCTGTTTTCTCTAAATAGACTTACTTTTAAATTTTGCTTAAAAACAAAGTAATTGTAATACTTTTTTCATCCTGGCCTGGAGTTGACCATTGACATGTTTTTTTAGGTATTCTTAGGTCAGGACCGTTCTGCACCTCCCACTGTTGTGGAAGACGCTGCTGAAAGGCTGCTGTGCCCTCCTCTCCCCCGGTCCCCTCCCCCTTCTCCTCTTTCCCTCCGCTCCCCTCCCCTCTTCCCTCTTCCCTTTTTTTGCGGGGGGGGGGACCAAAATATCATAAAACATCTCTTTTAATATGAACACTACGTCATACAATGAAAACTATTTATAAGGCATCACTTCCATATTGGTTGCTTTTGCATCGTTTGTCTCTGTATGGATTAAAACAGTGTTCAGCCAGGCAGCTTCAGTGCATCACTTGTTCTTCTACATGGCTCATCAAGTTCCCTGGAATTCAGGGAACTATCTACTTATGAGGAATGCTGTTTTTGCTCTTAACAAAAAGAAAGACTAATGTCCCTTTTCTCTTTTCTTTCTTCAGTGATGGTGCAAAGTTCAGCTTTATTAGAGCTATCTGAACGTTTGTTTTGAAAATTTTAAGGCTGAATATCTATATAAGAGCTTTTAATTCTCTGATGATCCTTTGTTAGATTAGGAGAACAATACTGATAGCTATGGCTTCTTTATTGGTCTGTCCGATTGGTCTGTGAACCAGTGCTTGGTCCAGAGCAGTGGTGGTGAGCCTGTGGCACACTTGCTGCGGTGGGCTGTTGGTTACCATAGAAAGCTCTGAAAGGCTCACCATCACTCATCTGGAGGATTTAAGTAAAGTAGGTGCGTGCAGTCCCTCCTGATCACAGCGTCTGTATTTGTAAATTCACTTACGTACTCATTTATTTATGATCCTCAGATAAATATGGCACTTTCAGTCATCTGTAGATGTACACATCATAAAACATTTGAGCCACCTAGTGTGCTACTTCCTGTTGAGGTCAAAGTATCCTTTCCAAGGTCTACAGTGGAACATCTTCCCCATTCTTACGCTTTCTGCTGGTGATTGTGCTGTCTCAAACCACCCCCAGGCATAGTGCAGAATTGCTGTCTGCTGTTTGTTAGGGCAGAAAGGCTGTGTTGTATCCATGCATGAGGGAGGAAATCAAGGGTGGAAAATGAAGTATATTACATAAGTGCCATTCCGAGGTCAATGTTGATGACTCAATAATAGATATGTCAAATCAGTTGTCTTTACTCAGAAACACATAAAAAAGGTTATGCATTGATTGGTTGATAAAAAATATTGTGACCAGAGGCTTGTAGGAACTGTATTTTCCCCAGGAACAATGATTCAGTGTCTGCTGTTTCAATGATTACAGCAACTTTATAGTGCACAATTACCATAGGTAAGGAGAACAGCTAGTTAAGGGTGTTGTTTTATAGAAACTTTAGGTATTAGAAATATTTTATGATTTCCTCTTTCTGAAACTATTTCTGGTATGTTGAGATACATTTGTGTAGTGTTATAATGTAAAATCTAATTTGACAGTGGGTTCTAATTTTTAAAAGGTTAAATAACATGTAAAGAAATATAGCTAGCAGTTTTTTGTTTTTTAGAAATTTCTTTTGGTGACCTTAGGAATTGAATAGAGAGACATTTGTAAACTTCCAGAATATTAATATCTACCTGAAGCATACTGAGTGCTCAGTGAATATTTATTTCAGAGTAGTAATCTTTGAGCACTGAAGTAATTCCAGTTTTATAAAACAAGGCAGAGTCAATGTTACACAATCATGTTCTTTTAGGATTTTATCATAAGTAGATATTGTAGACTGAGGTACAGAAAGGAAGACGCAGTGGGGTGTCAAGGTGTCTGCATGTTGCTTGAAGCTAGCAATCTTGAGACATTTTCTTAATTTCTTTGAGCCCCAGTTATCTTGTCTGTGATGTGAGAAACATTTTCAATTTTAAGATTCTATGATTTTCTTTTATCAGGATTATTTCTGACCTTGAGTCATTTTCACGTTTATCAATTCTAATTTCTAAGTAAAAAGTGCAATTTAATGCAAAATGTATTTACTATTAGATTTTATTTTATTGAACTAAAGTTTAATTTCATCAGTTATTTATAAAAATATATTATATACTTGATGTATCTTGACATTATGTACTTCTGTTAGTAAAAGGAAATAAAAGAACATCCTTGAATTTTATTTCATTTTATTTTTTTTAGGAGATAGAACTGCGTTGTTTATGTTTGATATTCTAAGTCATATAAAAATTTTTCTTTAAAATGTCAGAATTACGCAGTGGGGTGTCAAGGTGTCTGCATGTTGCTTGAAGCTAGCAATCTTGAGACATTTTCTTAATTTCTTTGAGCCCCAGTTATCTTGTCTGTGATGTGAGAAACATTTTCAATTTTAAGATTCTATGATTTTCTTTTATCAGGATTATTTCTGACCTTGAGTCATTTTCACGTTTATCAATTCTAATTTCTAAGTAAAAAGTGCAAAAAAATTTTTTTGAACAAAATTTCATTTATTAACCTTTTCTGTGTTGAAGTATTAAGTTTTCTTTTTTTGACTTTAAATTTTTATTAGTACATGTTTGCAGTAATGAAATGCATCTTACCTCCCCTTTTGCCAGCATCAGATTAATTAATCTTATAAACCCTTATAAAGTTAATTATCATACATAGAGATTGACAACCAGACTGTGAAGTTTCACCTTTTAGGTAATGAGGACTTACTTTTTTAAAAATGTGGATAATATGTTGGCATTACTTTAGGTAACATCACATGTGTCGATTACCTTTTTAAAAATGTGGATAATGCATTGGCATTTAGGTAACATCAAATATGTCTAGATACCAGCAGAGGATGCAGTTAAAATGAACACAGTAGCAAGATGTTTATCCCAGTTCAGAGCCTTTGTCAAAAAACATAATAATAAACATGCTTGATATATAAAATTTGAGTAATGTGGTAAAGAATTAATTTAAAGGGTATAATACTATTGCCTGAAGTACAGTTTACTTTGAAGTATTGTCATCTGGTTTATATTCAGGTTAAAAATCATAGTGTGAACAAAAAGGAAAAATGAAAAAATATCATACTGTGTTCATATACTTTCCTGCATTTTCCCTTCTGCATAAGGTAGTGCAAAAAATATGTTTTCACAATTTTTTTTGTGAATATCATGTTTAGGGAGTATGCTTTATATTCCATCTCATGCATTCTTTTATCTTGAACATCTGAGCTTTGCTTTTTATTTGTATTTACTTTTTTTTTTTTCCTTTTGTGGATAAAGCTGCAGTAAGCATCCTCTGTATAATTTTTTTTCCCCCCTCTGTTTTAGGATTACTTCCTTAGGATAGATTGCCAGAAGTGGAATTACTGGGTCAGAGGGTATGAACTTAAGAACTTTTTTCTTTTTTTCAAATAAAAGTTTTTATTTGCTGTCCAGTTGATTTATAGTCGCTGTAGAAAGATGAAATCATAATGATTATACTTGTTACCTCTCAGAACATTGTGTCTGAAGGTAAGATTCTGTAGTCAGTGTATGGGATGTTTTCAGGGTAAATATAAAGGCTTTGTACTTGATTCACTTCATTTCCTAAACTTGACTGAGCACTGAATATGCTTGTGAACCTTTTGTAATGCAGCAGTATTTTATGGAAGTGTTATACAGGATAGAGTTTATGAACTACTGGTCTAATATTTAAAATTGTTTTACTGGTCAAAGAACTAAATTAAAATTTTATAGCTTAGTGCTAAGAAGTATTAAGAGAATATTAAAGCTTTATTATATGATTTTGGAAAAAATCAGAACTGTTTCTGTATTGATTACTAAGAACACATTAATTCCTTGAGAGCAACAAATATCTTTTGTGGTCTCTAGTGATAATTAGAATATAGACACAAAACATGAAAGTACTAACCATGTTTCTGCCTCTCATTTTCCCTGCAGAATGTGAAAGCCTTTGCATCTTCTGATAGTCTGGCCAAGGTTCAGGAAGTGGCAAGCTGGCTTTTGGAAATGAATCAGGAACTGCTGTCTGTGGGCAGCAAAAGGCGACGGACAGGAGGCTCTCTGAGAGGTAACCCTTCCTCAAGCCAGGCGGATGAGGAGCAGATGAACCGGGTGGTGGAGGAGGAGCAGCAGCAACAGCAGCTGAGACAGCAGGAGGAGGAGCACACCGCGAGGAACGGTGAAGTCATCGGAGCAGAACCTAGATCTGGAGACCAGAATGATTCCCAGCAAGGACAAGTGGAAGAAAACAATAATCAATTTATTTCAGTAGATGAGGACTCCTCAGGAAACCAAGAAGAGCAGGAGGAAGATGAGGAACATGCTGGTGAACAAGATGAGGAGGATGAAGAAGAGGAGGAAATGGACCAGGAAAGTGATGATTTTGACCAATCTGATGACAGTAGCAGAGAAGACGAACATATACATAGTAACAGTGTCACAAACTCTAGTAATACTGTGGACCTGCCCATTCACCAGCTCTCCTCCCCATTCTATACAAAGACAACAAAAGTGAGTACATCCTGTCTGCCGTTAACCAGACACACTTTACAGCTGTTCCCATTGCAGTGCAATTCTCCTCATAGTCTTTGTATTACTACTAATTAATACTCACTTGTATAGTAATAAAATGAACTAATTTTTGGTTTCAAAAGGTATTAGAAAGTATTATAAAGAATCATATATCACATATTAAAGAAAAGTTGGTGATGGAATAGTCTTATTACAAATAGAGTAGGTTTTAATAATTACAAGAATTCTGTAGACATTATCCTAAGCCAGTTTTTTTCAAGATTTATTAAACTTTGACTTTTGAAAAAAAAGTAAAAGGCATAAGATCACTTTAAATGTCCCATTTAAAAATATTAATGTAGAATTAGCCTTCTGCAGTTTTACCCAGCATAATTTCCAAATTTTATTTTTTGGCAGTTTCTTAAACTTCGTGGAAAGCTGGACTTATTTATACATCATTCCTTAATGTTGTGTTTACATATGACATTAAAAAATTAGTTTCTTCCTTGAATTGGTTTATCCTTTAAAAGCACAGTGAAAACTGTCAAAACTAAGAACACGTTTTCCGCCTGCTCACTAAGTGTGTTTGTATGGGAACCTGTGGCATGCAGTGTATGTTAGCAGTCGGTGGTAGTGGCCGCTAAGAATTGTTGTTTATTAAGCCCATTCAGTGTGCAGGGACCTTTGACAGTAAGGGAACGGAGGTTATGGAGAGTCACCGCCACCACTTCTGCTGTAAGTGGCAAGAGGTTTTACCCTTATGTGCCCTTTAAAAATTCTTCTTCTTTCCATGTGTTATGCTGCCCCCTGTGGTAGAATTTGATACACAATACTAAGTGAGATTTTCATAGATCCTGGTTGTAAGGTTCCAGACTCTGGGGTATGAGGCACTTTAATACTGTATTGTGTCACACTTAAGATAACCAGAGCTTCTCTTTAAAAAGTAGAGTGTGCTCAGTTAACTGCTTGTCTTTGTAGTAGTTAACAAAGTGTCACTGAAGATATGAGACCTCAAGGCCACAGCTGTAACAGGAAGAAGTAACAATATAAAAAAATGACAGGGGTCACTCGCTGGAGGCCATCAGACATGGTTCTTAACCCAAGGTAGTTTGCTGGCTATTTCTCTGAATTTCACTGGTTGTCTTGCAAATTCAAGAATCATATTGCTTCTGTAGATAAGAATGTCTCTTCAATTTTAACTCTGTCAACAGCCTGATTGTATTTCTGCAAAATCTTGCTTTCTGAGGTGATCAACTCATGTTGAAGAATCTTTGGCATTTGCATTTAATTTAATTAAATTAATTAATTTTTTTTTTTGTCTTTTTCAGATAAGGTCTTGCTATGCAGTTCAGACTGGCCTTGAGTTCACTTTGTACCCCAGGCTAGTCTCGAACTTGCAGTGATCTTCCTGCTTTAGCTTCCTGAGTGCAGGAATTATAGACCTAAAATTTTTTTTACCAAGTAATTTTCTACTAATACAAAAAAACAATGAAGTCAGATCCTATATCCTCCTAATCTTTTCATGAAAAGAGACTTGTTTGGGAACTAATCTGATCTAATTCTGATCTCCCATATTTACTCCAGTGCTTTCCTTCTGTGAACTTCATTCTTCACTTAAAAGTTTACTCATTTTTCCTCACATCCTAATTGTTACATTCCTCCTGATAACTAGACAATTTTTATCCATTTTGCTGCATATAAGAAAGGAATGTTTTGTATTAAAAGTATAGTGTGCAGGTATATTGGAATCTAGGTACCTGATACCCTTCTAGTCTGTAGGTTCTAAACAGCACAGGAGTCAGGCACGAGGATCATTAACCAATCGGAAGATCAAAGTGACAGTTTTGTTTTGAGTCTGCCATCCTCCCACCACCCTCTACAACCTTTGTAGGACAGCGTGGGAACATCTGAGTCCTGATGGGGCTCTGAGTCCTGTGCTGTTGTGCAGCTCTAGAGAACGGAAGCCTCAGTAGTGTCCTTGACCTCGAATACTTACTTGCAAGGCGACGCACTGTATAGTTCACATCCTGTTAGGTGCAGACATCTCCAAAGAGAAAAAGTGCTACTTAAAGCAGTTATCCTGAGTGACATCTACCAGTAAATAGCCATGTCTTGCCTTTGCAAAGAAGGGAGAACTGGAAACATTGACTCAGTCTAGTTTAAGTACTTGTAAACCTGTGGGGAGGATGGTGGGACGTGGGGAGGGGGCCACTGTGGACACGATGAGTTGTCCCAAAACACTGATTGTGGTGGTTCTTCAGGTCTGCACTCAAATTCTCTTTGTCACTTATTATTTGACCATAAATATATCCTTTTATTGAATCTGTTTTGCTGTCTATAAATGTGTACTTCTCAAGGTTTTTGTAAGGGTTAAGTGAAGTAAAAAATGCACAAGTACGTGCCTGGAAAACTCAGGTAGTTAATAAATATAGGGCATGACCTTGTTTTGTCCACTTGTCTCCTGTCTCTTCAACCCTAAGTCCATAAAATATGCTGTCCTCCGCAGCAGACAGCAGTCTATATTTTTCATGACTTTTAGAGTTCAGTTATCACCCTCTAGTGGAAAAAAATAGAAGTAGAAAAAAAAAAAGACACTTTTTTCCTTTCCTTCTTTTGGCCAGATTTGGGATTGAACTGATGGCCTTCACACTGAGCTACATCGCCAGTCAAAGGTTTAAAACAATCTGAGGCAGGAGAATTGCAAGTTTGAGCTCAGCTTAGGGCAACCTGGAAGAATACCTTCTCTCTTTCTCTTTCTTTTCTTTTCTTTTGTTTTCTTCTTCTTCTTCTTCTTCTTTTTTTCTTTCCCCCTTTTTTGGTCTTTTTTGAGACCGTTTCACTATGCAGTTCAGGCTGGCTTTGAACTCACTTTGTAGCCCAGTCTGGCCTCAAACTTGCAGCAATCTTCCTGCCTCAGCCTTCCGGGTGCTGGGTTTAGAGGCATGTGTCATTGCTCCTGGTCAGAAAAATACTTTCAAAAAGTATATTCAGGAAGTTAAGGAACCTGTTATAATAAGTTAGGTCCATCTTTAATATAAATAAAAATTGACATTTTCAAACAGATGCTACTCACAGATTTTCTCAATTGACTGTACCATTTTCTTTACTTAGAATTAAAGTCAGTTTCTTTAAACTTTTTCTAATCTTTAACTAAAATTTTTGTATATTTAAGTAATTTGCATATTTTCATTTGAATGCTAAAATATAAATTTTAGCTTACAATAAATTTCTAATTGTTATTAGTATAGTTTTTAAAATACTTAATTAGTATTAAGTTAAACCATAATAGCTCTGACTGTTGATCATGTATAAATTCACCTGACACACTGCAAGTAAATAAAGGTTACTTAATTATGAGTTTTCATCAAAAACTGAAGAATATTCTTCCTATAGAATGGAGAATTTAAAAATGTGAGGTACTTTAGACAGACGGTAAAATGCTCTGCAGTATCCCTGAAGTATGTCTGATAGTTTCATATGTATGTATGTATGTATATATATAAAGGCAATGCCCTGATCTTTTTTAATGTTTTTGTTGGTTGTAGGGAAGACAGAATGAAGGAAGTGGATAAAGGAGTTTATCATGTTGGGTTTCATTTTTTACTTTGGTGAATAACTTCTTTTTTATTTTATTTAAGAGAAAAAAGACACATATAAGAAAGACAAAAAGCAAAAGAGACAAACAACAGCAAATCCACAACAGTAACATTATAGGTTTACAAAACAAGATGATAGGAATTTGCCAATGGTTGCAGTATTGCATATCGTTGCCTTCAGCACGGTTGTTTACATTAACAGATATAGACATGTAAAATTGATCTAATCATATGAGTTAGCCGATCTTTCTCAATAACATACATTCAGCAATATAGTCATTTTAGTTATTTACATAGACATATATACAGATTTATGTCTTTTTCCTTTTCCCTTTCTTCTTTCCTCCTCCTTTTCCCTTTCCCAGTTACTTTTGCTCTTTGAGCAGTTTTTTACCCTTACACAGTATTTATTGTAGATTTTGGATCATATATACTTTTTCCATTTCTTACACTAGGAGACAATATGGTATTTACACACGTGGATTTGATTTATCTCACTTATGAGTATGGTCTTAAGTTGTGTCCATTTACTTATAAAAGTCTCAATGCAGTCTTTCTTGATAGCTGAGTAGTACTCCATTGTATAAAAATACCACATCTTTTTTATCCATTCCTTGATTGATGGGCACTTGGGTTGTTTCCAAGATTGGGCTATTACAGTTTGGGTTGCTATAAACATGGGTGCACAAATATCACTGTGGTATGATGTTTTCAGTTCTTGTGGGAAAATGCCCAGAAGCGGGATAGCTGGGTCAAATGGGATCTCTAATCCTAGCTTCTTGAGGAATCTCCACACTGATTTCCACAGTGGTTGCACCAGTCTACACTCCCACCAACAGTGGAGAAGAGTTCCTTTTTCCCCACAGCCCCTCCAGCATTTGTTGTTGGTTGATTTTTTAATCTTGGCCATTCTTTCTGGAGTGAGATGGAATCTCAGTGTTGTTTTAATTTGCGTTTCCCAAATGACCATTAATGTTGAATATTTTTTCATATATTTATTTGCTATTTGTATTTCTTTCTCTGAGAAGTATGTATTCATCTCAGATGCCCATTTTTGGATTGGGTTCTTGAATTTTAGGGGCCTGATTTCTTTTAATTCTTTATATGTTTTAGATGGAAGTCCTTTGTCTGATGAACAATTGGCTAAGATATTTTCCCAGTTCATGGGTTTTTTCACTCTGTTGGAGATTTCCTTTGACGTGCAAAAACTTTTTAGTAAGATGAGATCTCAGTTGTTGATTCTGGGAAGTGTTTTCCATGCAATTTGATTTTTGTTCATGAATTCTCTGCCTACTCCTATGTCATCAAGATTTTTACCTACTTTGTCTTCTAGCAAGTTTAGTGTCTCTGTTTTAATATTCATATCTTTGATCCATTTTGACTTTATTTTAGTACATGATGATAGACTATGATCTAGTTTTAGTTTATGGCATATAGAAAGCCAGTTTTTCCAGCACCATTTGTTAAAGACGCTATCTTTCTTCCAATGTACCTGTTTGGCCCCTTTGTCAAAGGTGAGGAGACTAAGTGTGTTTGTAGTTGTGGCTGTATCTTCTAATCTATTCCATTGATCTTCAGGTCTGTTTTGATTCGAGTACCATGCTGATTTTATCACAGTGGCTTTGTAGTATAGTTTCAAGTCAAGGATTGTGATGCCTCCTGTCTTACATTTGTTGCCCAGAATTGCCTTTGCTATTCTAGGTCTCTTCTGGTTCCAGATGAATTTCAGGAATGCCTTCTCTAGCTCTGTGAGGTAGGCAAGTGGTATTTTGATTGGGATTGCATTAAATCTGTATGACAATTTTGGGAGAATGGCCATTTTTACGATGTTTATTCTTCCTATCCATGAACAGGGAATATCTTTCCATTTTCTGAAATCTTCTTCGATTTCCTTTTTCAGAGTAATGTAATTTTCACTGTATAGATCTTTTGCTTCTACTTAGATTGATTCCTAAGTATTTCATTATTTTGGATGTTACAATAAAGGGTGTGGCCTCCCTTATTTCTGTGTCAGTGACTTTGTTGTTTGTGTACAGGAATGCTATTGATTTTTGAGTGTTGACCTTGTATCCAGCAACATTACTGAATTTGGTTATTACATCTAGAAGTCTTCTAATGGATTTTTGGGGGTCTTCTATGTAGAGTAACATATCATCTTCACATAATGATAATTTCACTTCTTCCTTTCCTATCCTTATTCCCTTTATTTCTTTCTCTTGTCTAATTGCTCTGGCTAATATTTCCAGAACTATATTGGAGTGGTGATAATGGACATGCTTGTCTTGTTTCTGATTTTAGGTAGGAAGTTTTCGGTTTTTGTCCATTTAGTAAGATGTTGGCTGTTGGTTTATGATATATGGCTTTTATCAGGTTGAGGTAGACAACATTTATTCTGATTGTCTGTAGGGTTTTTATCATGAATGGGTGTTTGTTGGATTTTGTGGAAAGCTTTTTCTGCATCTGTTGAGGTGATCATGTGGTTCTTGTCCTTGGCCCTATTGATATGGTGTATTACATTTATTGATTTGTGTATGTTGAACCATCCCTGCATTCCTGGAATGCATCCCACTTGATCATGGTGTATAATCTTCCTGATGACTTGCTGTATTCTATTTACCAGTATTTTATTGAAGATTTTTGCATCTATGTTCATTAGGGAGATTGGCCTATAATTTTCTTTTTTGGTTGGGTCTTTCTCTTTTTTTGGTATTAGGGTGATACTTACTTCCAGAAATGAGTTAAGGAAACTTGCTTCCCTTTCAATTTCATTGAAGAGTTTGAGGAATACTGGCATTTAAGTCTTCCCTAAATTTATTGTAGAATGCATCAGTGAATCCATCAGGACCTGGGCTTTTCTTTGTTGGTAAGGTTCTAATTACATTTTCAATTTCATTAGCTGAAATTGGGTTATTCAGCAGTTTTACATCTTCTTGATTCAGCTTTGGTAATTCATAGGTTTCTAGGAATCTGTCCATTTCTTCTGTGTTATCAAATCTATTGGAGTAAAGGTTTTCGAAGTAGGTGTTGATGATCTTCTGTATTTCCACAGGGTCTATAGTGCTTTCCCCCTTTTCATTTCTTATTGCATGAATCTGAGTTTTTTTCTTTCCTCTTTTTGATAAGGTTGGCTGGGGGTTTATCAATTTGATTTACTCTTTGATAGAACCAACTCTTCGATTCATTAATTCTTTGTATTGTTTTCTTAGTTTCAATTGCATTAGTTTCTGCTCTGATCTTGATAATTTCCTCCCTTCTTTGGACTTTGGACTTGACTTGCTCTTCTTTTTCTAGAAGTTTGAGGTGCATCATTAAGTTGTTTATGTGTGTTCTTTCCATTTTTCTGATGTGGGAGTTTAGTGCTATAAATTTCCTTCTGAGGACTGCTTTCATTGTGTCCCACAGGTTCCAGTAATTTGTATTTGCATTTTCATTCAATTGTAGATATTGTTTAATTTCTTCTTTAATTTCTTCTGTAACCCATTGATTGTTTAGGAGAGTATTGTTTAATTTCCATGTGTTTATGGGGTTCTCATGGATTTTTTTGTCATTCATTTCCAATTTTACTGCACTATATTCAGATAATATGCATGGAATTATTTCAGTTCCTTTGCATTTACTTAAGCATGTTTTGTGTACCAGTATATGATCTATTTTAGAGAATGACCCATGCGCAGCTGAGAAGAATGTGTATTCTGATGTTGATGGGTAGAACACTCGGTACACATCTACTAAGTCCATTTGTTCATAAGTTTGATTCAGTTCTCTTATTTCTTTGCTGGTTTTTTTGTTTAGTTAATCTGTCTCTCTGTGACAGTGGGATGTTAAGGTCCCCTGTTATAACTGTATTATTATTTATTTGTTTTTTCTTACCTATTAAGAATTGTCTTACATAGTTGGGTGCTCCCATATTTGGTCCATATATATTTATGATTGTAATCTCTTCCTCTTGAAGTTTTCCCCTAACAAGTATGTAGTGACCTTCTTTATCTCTTTTGATCATTTTTGGTTTGAATTTCACATTGTCTGCAAACATAGTAGGTACCCCTGCATTTTTCTGGGTTCCTGTTGCATGGAGTATTGTTTTCCAGCCTTTGATTTTTTGTCTGTGAGTTTCCTTTTGAGTTAAATGTGTTTCTTGTACACAGCATACTGTTGGATTTTGTTTCTTAACCCACTCTGCCAGTCTGTTTCTTTTTCTTGGTGAGTTGAGCTCATTTACATTGATTGATATAACTGATATGTACTGACTCATCCCTATCATGGTATCTTTCTGTTGTTGGTTTTCTACATTTTCTGTGTAATTATTTGCCCTGCTTAGTGGTTTCCTTTTGTTGTTGTGCTTAAGATTGTGGCTATCTTTGTCTTTTTCTCGAGTGTCTTTCAGTACTATTTGTAGTGTTCGTTTGGGGGCCATAAATTTCTTCAGTTGTTCTTTGTCATGGAAGTATCTTATTTCTCCATCAATTTTTAAAGATAGTTTTGCAGGATACATCAATCTGAGTTGAAAGTTGTTTTCTTTTAGGATTTGAAATACTTCACTCCAAGCTCTTCTTGACTTAAAGGTTTGTGTTGAGAAGTCTGCTGTGATTCTGATAGGCTTTCCTTCATAGGTGATCTGTTTCTTTTCTCTGACAGCTTTCAGTATTTTGTTCTTGTGCTGTATTTCTCATACCCTAATTATTATATGTCTGACTGAAGATTTATTTTGATTATGGTTAATTGAGGTTCTGTATGTCTCATTTACCTGTATATCAGATTCTTTTCCCATGTTTGGAAAATTTTCTGCTATTATTTCTACAAATAGTCTCTGCAGGTCATTAGTATTGACTCCTCCTTTTTCATTGATGTCTATTAATCTTAGGTTATTTCTGTTGGCATCATCTTGCAGCTGTTGAATTGTTGTTTCTTGGTTCCTCGTTATTTTTAAGAGATCTTGTCTTTCATGATGATAAGCTTCCATGCTGTCTTTGAGGTCTGAGATTCTATCTTCAACTTCATTCAAGTGGTTTTGCCAACTTTCCATGGAATTTTTCATTTCCTGAATTTCTCTTTGAATCTGTTTCATGCATTCTATTTGTCTTACATTGTTCATTCAAAGTTTCAGTCATTTTCTTATGCTCTTCTATTTTTTTATCTTGATCTTCTTTAGATACACACAGCATTTCTTTCATAATGATTGTCATTTCAATTTTTAGCTGAGAGATTATTTCTGATTTGAGTTTCTCTATAGCTTCATGCAGTTGTTTCTTTACTGCATTTTCTATCATTTCAGAAAGTTCAGTTGTTTGACTCCCAGTGTCTTCTATTTCAGTGTCTCTTGGGTTTGTTCTCAGTGGGCTGGGGGATTGAGACTGTCTCTTAGTCTTTCATTTTGTCATTTTCTTCTGGGGCCTGTGTGGTTGGGCAGTCAACCTCCCGATGTATTGCACTGGAACACTGTGCTGGGTAGAGCTTTAATCTTCCAATATCCCCATGGCTAGCTGGGGCATACCCCCAGATTATGGCACTGGATCCTTGTGTTCTGTAGTCTGTGAGGCTGGCTGCATGTTCCCCTGATGTACTTTGTTGGGTTACTCTGGGATGCTTGGCTGGACAAAGTTTGTATCCTCCCTGGAGCTTGTTGCTGGGGTCTAGAACTTGGCTGTGTAGTGTTCAGAACCCCCATGACCCAGGTGGCTAGCAGAGACACAGCCCTGGGGTGTGTCACTGGACCTTGAGCCTGGCTGGATGGAGTTTGGAATCTCTGGGACCCAGGTGGCTAGGCAGAGCGCATCCCGGAGTGTGGCACCACTGGGACCTTGCATCTGGCTGGGAGGAATTCAGAGCCTCTGGAGTGCGGGGCAAGCCTGGGCGAGTCCCAGGCGTATAGTGCTAGGGGCCTTGTTCCTGGTTGGGTGGATTCACAACCTCTAGGCCCTGCTCTGCGGCCGCACCCCTGAACAATGGAGCTCAAGCCTTGTGCTCTGATGGGCAGAGCTTAAGTTCTCTAAGGCCCTGCATCTATGCTGGCCACACCCTGATGAGCAGCTCTGTGGCTCTGGGCTAGGCTGGGCTCAGTACCTCTGTGTCCTGCAAGGCTGGCCAGTCGTTCCCCTGATGGATTGCGCTGAAATGCTGGACTGGGTAGAGCTAGATCCTCTGCGCAGCTAGTGAGGATGCACTCCTGGAGTGTGTTGCTGGAGCCTCCACCTTACTGGGTGGGGGTTGGAACCTCTGGGACCCAGGCGGCTAGGCAGAGCATACCCTGGAGTGTGGCACCACCTGGACCTTTGGTCTGGCTGGGAGGAGTTCAGAGCCTCTTGGTGAATAACTTCTAAGATATGTCTCAGGCTCATGTCTTTTGTTCCAGCCTTGGTTGTACAATTCTAGCTATCTATTGGGCATCACCTGAGTGGTCCACTAAAAACTAAAATCACTATTTCTTTCCCCAAGTCAGTCTTTATATCTTTCTCATAGATTTTTCTTATCTTTATTAATATCCTAGTCTTTGGTCTCTTGGTGGACAAATGATTTGACTTTTTCTTATTATCTTGAATATTTTATCTCCCTTCCTCTCAAGCACTTGCAAGATAAAAGTTGGAGGGTCAGTTCTTTAAAATGTTAACTATTTGCACCAGGCTACAATACCATGTTCTTGGCAGTGAGCTAACAATATGAATGACTGGATTAATTTTAAGTGAATTTTTAGCTCAAGATAGATCAGTAATTTCAGAACAAATACCTGGTGCCCCATTTGCTGCAAACTTACGTGGACATTTGAAGTCTTCCAAAATCTTACCATAGTTTTTCTTTACCCAGTTTTTTCTCCATGTCTCTTTATTTGCTTTGAATGACACCCGCGCTACCCCACCATCAAGCCAGATCCTTTAAACCTAGCCCAAATCTCATCCCTACACTTGATTATCACCCAGAACCCATAGTTTTCATTAGGTTTCTCTGATGGGTTAAGATACGAATCTATCATGATACTATCACACAGAATGGTTTCACTGTCCCAAAATATCCTTTGAGTTCTGACTTTCATTCCTGTCTCCAGCTTGTAATAATCATTGATCATTGTACATTTTTTAACTCTTTCTGTAATATTTTTCTAGAATGTCATGTAATTGCAATCACATATAGACTTTTCAGATCGTCTTCTTTCACTTAGCAGTATGCATTTAAGTTCATGGCTTGACAGCACATTTCTTCTTAGCACTAAGCAATATTCCATTGCCCGGATGTGCCATACTTTATTTATCATTTACTCATCTACCGAAGGACATTTTGATTGCTTCTATATCTTGGCAGTTATGAACAAAGCAAACAGGAATATCATGTACAGGTTTTTTTGTGAAAATAAGTTTTAATTTATTTGGGTAAATAAGTTGAGGGCAGTTGTCCAGTCAAATGGCAACAATGTCTTCACTGTTGTAAGAAACTGCCCAACTGGTTTCCAGTGGCTATGTGGTCTTTACATTTCTACCAGCAGTGAATCAGATCCTGTTGCTTCTCACTAGTGTTTGATGTTGCCAGTGTTTTATTTACTTTTATTTGTTTTATTTATTTTTTTATTAAGATCTTTGATCCATTCTGATTTTAGCATAGTACATGGTGAAAGATACGGGTCCAGTTTTAATCTTCAGTATGTGCAGAGCCAGTTTTTCCAACACCATTTATTAAAGAGACTATCTTTTTCCAGTGAATGTGCTTTTCATCTTTGTCAAAGGTAAGGTTTGCCAGTTTTTTCAGTTTTGACTAATTTACTATGTGTGTGGTGTCTTTTTTTTTTTTTTTTTTTTTTTTTTTTTGTGGCACCAGGAATTGAACTCACAACCTCGCACCTGCCAGGGCAGGCGCTTAAGCCACTGAGCCAACCTCCTGGCCCTAGTTTTTTTTGAGGCAGGGTTGCATTATGTAGCTCAGGCCACTCTTGCGCTCGCGTTGTAGCCCAAACTGGCCTTGAACTCACAACGCTCCTCCTACCTCAGCCTCCCGAGTGCTGGGATTAAAGGCGTGCGCCACCACGCCCGGCTTGTGTGT
Organism: Dasyprocta punctata; assembly: GCA_004363535.1. Classification (NCBI taxonomy): domain Eukaryota; kingdom Metazoa; phylum Chordata; class Mammalia; order Rodentia; family Dasyproctidae; genus Dasyprocta; species Dasyprocta punctata. The sequence continues at coordinate 15,750 of RJWM01022471.1, read as the reverse complement.
GGTGTCTTATTGTTAGTTTTGTTTGTAATTCTTTAATGACATATGGTGGCGAACATCTCTTTGTATGCTTACTTGCCATATAATAGTGAGATGACTGTTCAAATCTTTTGCCCATTTTTAAATCAGGTGGTTTTCTTACTGTTGAGTTTTAAGAGTTCTTTGTATATCTTGGATGAGTTTTTTTATCAGGTGTGTCCTTTGCAAATATTTCCTCTCAGTTGTAGCTTATTACTTGGTTCTGTTGATAATGTCTTTCGAAAGGCATACATTTTTATTTTTAATGAAGTCTAGCTAATCAATTATTTCTTTCCTGGAGGATGCCTTTGGTGTTGTATCCAAAATGTTGACATATCATACCCAAGGTCATGTAGATTTTTGCCTATGTCATCTTCTGGAAGGCTTTTTGTTGTTGTTGTTTTTGGTCTTTTTGAGACAGGGTTTCACTGTGTAGCTCTGGCTGTCTTCGAACTTTCAGTAATCCTTCTTCCTGAGCCTCTCAAGTGCTGAGGTCACATGCTACCACACCTGGCCTTAGGAGTATTATAGTTCAGGGGTTTTGTTTTTTTAGTTCATGTTCAGGGGTTGTGTTCCATTTTTAGTAAATTTTTGTACAGGATATAAGGTCTATATCTAGATTCTTAGATTAATTTTTCCCTTTCCTGCCTGCCCCTGTCCTATCCTGTACTGTACTTTCCAGTCCTTTTAGAAAGTGGGTGGTGGTGGTGATAGATTTCTGGTTATTCCAGCACAGTGGTGTGGAAGGCGTATCTTTTCTCCTTTATATTGGCTTTTTGTTCCTTTGTTAATATAGTTGACTATGAGAGCTGGGCGTGGTGGCGCACGCCTTTGGTCCCAGCACTCAGGAGGCTGAGGTAGGAGGAGCGTTGTGAGCTCGAGGCCCACTTGGCTACAATGCGAGCTCAAGGCTGGCCTGAGCTACATAGTGCGACCCTGCCTCGAGAAACTAGGGCCAGGAGTTTGGCTCAGTGGCATAAGCACCTGTCTGGCAGGTGCAAGGCTGTGAGTTCGATCTCCCGTGCTACCAAAAAAGTGTATATATATATATATATATATATATATATATATATATATATACATAGTTGACTATATTTATCCTGGTCTCTTTCATGGCTCTTGATTCTGTTCCCTTTGTCTATTTTTTCTTAATGCCATGTTGTTGTGATTGGTGTAGCTTTAATAGTAAGTCTCAAGAGTTGCAGTGTCAGTCTTCAAACTTTTTCTTCTCTTTTACTATTGTATTGACTATTCTAGGTCTTTTGCCATTTCATATGAACTTTAGGAACAATTTTCTGACTGAATAAAATAACTGCTGGGATTTTGATTGGGATCATGTTGTGCCTGTAGACCAAGTTGGAAAGAACTGTCATCTTGTGGGCATTGATGTTAGGAATATTATTCTTGTTCTTCATGTATAAGAACATGAAATATATCTCCATTTATTCAGTTCTTCTCTGATGTCTTTCGTCAGAGCTTTGTAGTTTTCTTCACATAGATCTTAGGCATGTTTTCTCATACTTAAATGTTTCCTTTTAGTGGTATTAATGTAAGCGGTATTATAATTCTCATTTCACATTCTGCTTGTTCATTTCTGACTTACAGGAAAGTGATTCAGTTTTGTATATTGACATTGTATGGTACAATTTCTATATAATTATTCTGTAGATTTTGACCATGCTTTCTGGTTTTCTACATAGAGGATTATGTCATCTTTGAACAAAGACGATATTATTTCCTCTTTTAAACCTGTTTAGGTGTCTTCTCTTCCTTTTCTTGGGTTACTACATTAGTTATAACTTCTTGTATTATGTTGAAAAGGAGAGGTGAAGAACTGTCTTGGCCTTTTTCCTGATCTTAATGGAGCAGCTTCAAGTTTCTCATAAACTAAGGATTTAACTGTAGACATTTTTTTATAGTCTTTGTCATGTTGAGGAAGTGCCTCTTTTTTCCTAGTTCATTGAGAGTTCTTTTGCCTTTTATTTTTTAAAAATTTAAGGCATATATAAACATACAGAATTTTAAAACCTCCTTATATTCCTTATAATATATTGCTTAGCTTGTTTCTACCTTACCCTCTACCTCAGGAAAATGTTTGTTTGACTTTATTGAGTGTTTATGCTTTCTTGATACCTCCATTTAAGCTTTTTCCACATCTTCCTCACTTTATAGCCTCTGGATTATTTTCATCTTTTTAAGATCCATTTCAAATCTTGTGAACAAAATTCTGTACCTGGATTAGCTGTCTGATTGTAGCTATTGTAGAGGTAACATACAGTCTGCCTTCAGTGTGCAGTCTTGTGTTAACAGCAGAGATGTGTTCTTCACCATGGAGGATCTTTACCAAGTCCTCCTTTGGTTCCTAAGATTATTTTAACCTGGAAATTGCACTAGTATAGCAGTGAATGACAAAGCTGGCAGTAAATTTGTATCTTGCTTATATTATACATCAGTTCCTTTTCCCCACAAGACCTCCCAAATATAAGCAGTGGAAACCTGAACAAGTTTAGGTCTATTTTAAAATTAATTTTTCATCAACTTTAATCAGTTTTAAAATCATTTCACCAGTGATTGCAGTCTTCTGATTCTTATTAATGAGATTGTTTTCTGCTTGTAGATCTTGCACTTGACTCTCGTCAAGTGAAAAAATCTCAACCTTATCCTTGACTTGTCTTCTGCAGGATGCATTTTCATTTGTTTAATCTTTTTGATTGATATAATTAATCTCTGTTATCTGTGAATTAATATGATAGAGAAAAAAAGCATGTTGGGTAAATTACCAAAGCAGAATGCAGAGAAGAAATATGGTTAGGGAATTTCAGTACATTAAAGTACTTAGTTTACAGACATAACTTTCCTTTGTTTCTTCTTTGAATCTTATCTTACATTTATTGTTATTTAATTCTTAATTGAGAATGCTATTTTCTTTCATTTAGTATTGGGATTTTTTTATGGGGAAATACGTCAAAAACATTTCAGAATTTGTTTTTTTACTGGATACTCTAAATATGTATAGTAATTCAGAACAAAGCACAACAGTGTTAAACCATTAAAGAAATGAGATACAGTCATACCTTGGTTACTGCACTGCTTTGACAATGGTGGACTTTGGTATTCTAGGCATTTCGATATAAAAAATTATTGTTTGGTACTCAGTGCACAGGTCAGAACTTGGCCATGTCGATTGCCTGGGGACTCACTGCCCTTTCCAACCAACACTGTTCGGTACTTGTTTTGGTGTTCATTGTGCCTCTTACAACTAATTGTCAGAGTTCCGAGGTAACCACTGTACTTTGGTTTTTGTAGAATTGTGTATTGATATATTTCGCATACTAGTAAATTAGAGAAAGTATTTTTTTTTTTACTATGAAACATCATATATAAGCATTTAATTACTTTAGAATTTTGTGTTTCTTCACTGAACGCTAGAGGGCTATATAGCACCTTATTGCTATTGATAGAGCTGCTTTTCATGTACTTAAAATATTTAGTATGTGCTTTGCTGTCTTGTACTTTGTGTTCAAGTTCATCATTTCTTGCCAATACTGGCATAAATACTTGGCCTAGTAATGAGCATTGTCATAATGTGGAATACCTTGTTTTTTGTTTTTGCTTTTACTTTTTGGTAAGTAACTGGAACATTTCCATTTTGCTATTTGGTAACAACAAAAAGTGATGATATAATAGATCTTGGGATAAATGTACACATGCATGCAAACTTACTGTGCTTTGGGAATAGCTTTTTGAAATTTTCTCAAAGATTGATTCATAAACGCATGGAACAAAAGACCTCCCACTGGTATTTGCTCCAGGCTCCTTTAGCATGTATGTGAGAAAAGAATGATCTATATCCAGAGAGTCTATGTTTTTTGTCTAGATTCTCTATTAACACAGAAGCTAATTTTATGGGACTTAAGTACCAATCATCCTAAAGAAAAGAATATCTAAACAGTTCAGTCTTCCTTAATTTCTTTTGTTTTGTCGGGGTCAGAAATCAGAAATCCTATATAACATATGGGCCTTTCGTATGAAGAGGGTCATGAACACCAATAAGATTGTTTAGATCCCTATAAACTGTGTAAAACATTGCCTTCCTTGCAAGATGTTAAATGTTCAGTCAAGACAGAACCCACACAACTTTGTGCAGGCCCTGCAAAACTGACAAAGTCCATTTCAGCTATGTACTGCTATTTTGATGAGTTGTAGAGAGAAACTTCAAAATCCAAGTAGAGCCCTGGTTAAAATTTTGTTTCTTTCTTAGATATACTGTGCTGGAGATAGCACTTCTTATTATTAATTTTTGTATTATGTTTTGAGGAGGAAGTAGGACATTTCTCATTAGCTAGTTATTCTCCCTTTTTCTGAAAGAACGTTAGTATGATGAGCTCAAGGGAAGCATACCGTTTACACATGGAGGAGATCGCAGCACGGTAGGTACCTGAGCCAGCCAGGTAAGATCAGTTTTTCTCATGAAGTTGATATATTGGTTTTAGGTGTTGAACTGACAAGCGAATTGACCTTATTATAAGGAAATGTGCATTCCAGCTTCCACAAGGAATTTGTTGTGCTCTGTAGGTAGGAGAACATATACAATAAAAATGATAAAATATACATGAAAATCAGCACCAGGGAAAATGCTGGAATACACTGAGATAAAGGCCCTGAGAAGAGATAAAGAAGGAGTTACAAGGAGTTGGAGTGTCTTAGCCGCTTTCCTGTGACTGGGACTCAGTACCAGACACCCAGAACTGCAAGGAGCTCCGGGAGGTTTATTTTGGCTCACGTTTCAGTCCCCAGTCAGCTGGCCCCAAGGCAGGGTGGCATGGCTGAGGGCACAGAGGGGTGCTCACCTCCTGGCAGAGAGCAAGCAGAGTGACGGGAGGAGCCAGCAAGGGAGATCTGCCCTTCCAAACCTGCCCACAGTGACTGCGCCTGTTGATCAGAACCCGGCTCCCAGCAGCAGCCCCTGCAGTGCCCCCATAATCCAGCTGCCTTCCAACTACATAAGGCTTTGGGGGCATTTAGATCTAGATCGTAACACAGAGTGAGATGGTAAATAGAATATAGGTCGGAGATCAACCTGTGAGTCTGTCAGAGAAAAATAAATGTATCACATGTCCACACCCAGACACGCCAGCACAGCGCTGCTTTTTGTGTTGGGCCGAGTGATTCAGTGGGTCGCGTTCTCGGTAGCCTGTCATAGCAAATGCTGAAAGCTCATGAAGTGGTGGTTAGAGTGTAGTCTCTGGTCGGACCGTGAGGTTTTCAGACAGAAGTGTAGTCTCTGACACTTCATGGCATTTTGACTTCATGCAAACTTTTGACCTGTCTTACATTAACTTAAGGATGGTTGTAGTGGCTACCACATAGTGTTACTAAGCTGTTTCAATGAGATAATATATGCAGGGTACTCAAGACAATTAACTGGCAGAAAGTAAGTCCTTAATAAATGTTAGCTATTATATTTCATAAGGTTAGTTATTGTGATATTTCAAGTCTGTGCTAAAACTAACTTAACTATCTAGTTCAGTCTAGATGTCTTACTATGCACAGTATTTTTAATTTTAAAGATATTCTTCCACTGACTTGTGTAGATTTTTATGGTTTTCAGCATGGAGTTCAATTGTTTGATATTTGTAACTTTTATTAGTGCTAACTATGAAACACTCTTGGTCCTGACCGATATTTTTCTATGATTGATTGTTAATGCTGAACCTGGGAGGAATTTGAAAAAGAAAATTTTGGTACTCTGGGGACTCTGCATCATCGCATGAAAGCATTCAAAAGAAATAAGAATGCAAGTCCTGTTCCTTAACGATAGTGGGGTGTTCTTGAACTAAGGGAACTGGAGTACATGAATATTCTCTTTGGCACATCTGTAGCCATTCTAGTATTACTGCTTGATATGAGAGAAAATATCTGAGTTTTTTACAGTAAAGAGATGGCTGTGAATGAATGAAACAGTGGTTTCAGGAAAGTTGAAATTATCTCCATTTAGTATACTCTTTAGAGTATACTCTTTAGAGAACACATTTTGCAAATTGTTCTCCCCATCCCCTCTACCCCTGTCTCCCAGAGCCTGCTTTATTCAAATGTGCCTTTTCCTTCTGTCAGGTATTATTTCTAGATGCCATCAAAGGTGGCTTCTCTACTTTTGAAACAGCGGTTTCTTTTAGGAAATACTATACTCTGAAATGTAAATGCTTTAATTTCTTGTGTCTCTGTGTTATTAGTTTCTAACAGTTTTCTCATTGCAGAGGAGAGCTGAGAGTATGAAGAAGGCCCTGGCGAGCTGGGGAAGTGCGAGTGTTGCTCATGTGCTGTAGGTGTTGGTTGTGTGTGTCTGCATGGTAAATTTAATGTTCTGGAATGAATTCTTTGTACCTCACCGTTATGATGCCATCTTTCTTAGGGTTTAATGAGTGAAAAATGTAAATATGCTTAGGTATATTTGCAGTGTTTATCACCTATAATTAATTTCTGTTTGGGAATTTATTTCCTATTCTCATTTTATTCTATTAACCTGATACATAAAAGGTGATTACAAGGGTTAATATTCTCTGCCTGTTAGATGTCAGCCATCGTTCATTTCATTTGTATTATATTTTTATGCTTCTTTGCTCCAAAGGTAAAAGAGCAGAGATGATAAATTATTAGCTCATCTTTTTGCAGTTGAGTGAGGTGTGTCTTTTTGAGACAGTGTTTCACTGTGCAGTTTAGGCTGACTTGAACTCACTTTGTAGCTCAGGTTGGCCTGCAACTCACAGCAATCTTCCTGCCTCAGCCTTCTGAGTGCTGGGACTGCAGACGTGTGCCACAACATCTAGTACTCATCTAATATTTTTTAAACCTCATTTAAATTTGTCGTTAACATTTAAAAATCTGGAAAGTTCATATATAAGAATATTGATTTTTTTTCTTTTCTTTTCTTTTTTTTTCTTTCCAGAAACAGGAATCATCTATCTTTACCTGGCCCATGTAGTTAAATGGCAAAAATCAATTACTCCTTTTAAATGGGCTTTCCTGATCTTTTTTTTTTTTTTTCATTTTACTTGCTTGCCATTTAAGTTTATGTGAAATAAAGACAAAGCCATGATTGTAGGAAATTTAAAAGTGGGTTGATTTTTGGTTTGTTTTGTTTCATGTCGAACTGGTTTGGATATAAATTCAAGCCAAAATGTTTAACTTTTTTCTTTTTGAGTTTTATTATTCAGATAGCAAGGTGGGAAATTACCACCAAAATTTTTCCCACCCTCAAACTAGCCACTTACCCTTTCAGTTTGGATCACTGTCCTTTCCATCATAATTCACACTCCAGTGTGATGGCTTTCCTGGTACACAGAGGGGTGTTCTCCTGTTCCTTGTTTTGTGTGCTGTTTCAGTTACTGTTACTGTGTAGCAAAGCCCCCAATAGTTTCCTGGATTGTAGCAAAGTAAAATGACTATTATTTCTTGTTACTGTAGGCAGGAAATGTGAGAAGTGCGCTGGCCTGGACACTGCTGAATCAGGGTGCAAAGTGTAACTGGAGGTGAAAGAGCAGGGGACTAGGGCAGTGATAGTGAACCTTCTAGAGTTTTTGGTGGTATCAAACAGCTGCCTGCAGTACGTGTGCCATAGGTTCACCATCGCTGGTCTAGAACATTCTCAGGTTGACCAGGAATCTTTTTTCTTTTCATATGGTCTTGGACTTCTCCACCTGTGATTGTTTGACATGCGTTAGTGTGAACTTCTTGGCTTGGTAACCTCAGAGCAATCAAGACTATTTAAACTGCACATCAGGGCTACTGCAAAAGTGTTTCAGCAAGCAAGGTAGAAACTCAGTCTCTTTTTTTATTCTCTAGTGTTTGAAACAGTCAGAAAAGTCTGGTGAGGTTAAGAGGATGTGGTCTCCATCACGAAATTGGAGAAGCATCAGAGTCACACTGCAGGAATAACATGTAAGATAGGAGCCACTGTGGCTGGCTTTGAGAACGCAGTTTGTCATAGGATCTTTTACTATTTTTGCTTTTAATGCCCCCCTCCCTTGCATTGGGACTTAATTTTTTAAAAAAGGCATGTTAAAACAGATTCTCTCTCTCTATATATATATATATAATACATAAATGTGTTCTAGAATATTCTGTCAGTTACCTAGAACTCAGTTATCTGGCAAAGTTTATGCATCTGAAACAGAAATAAGTGATTCTTCAAACAGCAAGGTTAGGAAGTAACATAAATTACTGATAACTAGGTTAGGATTTAGCATTCTATAGAGTAGAATGGATATTTTGTTGCAAAAGGTAAGTTTAGGAATTAAATCTATCAGGGTTACAGTCTCACGGTTGCCTGGCAGTTGTTTTCCCTTGGGGAAAAAAAATGTAAACCTTTTATCTATAAATAATAAGACAGTGAGACCTCACAGTCTTTTCATGGTGACTAAGGGAAATAGAGCTCTACTAGGAACCCTGACAGTGTTACCCTCCCCTCATCATTGTCCCAAACTGAAATCAAACATGCATTTTCTAGGTCCTGTGACTGAAAACCTTCGTGTTTATTTTCTGTTTATCTCTTGAGAGTCTTGACCACTTCCTCTTTCTCTCCCAAGATGTTCCAGGGATACTCAAGAATTGTAGGAATTGAGTTTTGTTTGCTTTTAATCATTCTTGATAGCCATTTAACGTGTTATTTATTGGAAAGAATGACATTTTAGACTTGAGCCAAAAATTTAATTATGTTTATGAGAGAGTGTTTTGTTGAGTATATAATTTTGAGAGACCAGTGGTAGTAACTGTCAGCACATCCAGGAATGAGACCCATAAATGTTTTCTATAGCATCATTCTACTCTTACTTTCTGTATTTAGAGTAAATAATCCTATATTTAAATTCTTTGCTGAAGTACTTTCAATGGCAATAAACTGCATGTGCTTTCATAGTATATTAGTGAAAATTATGTGTGAAGTTGTGGTAGTATGCTTGTCTTTCTCAAAACAATTCATTTTTATTTCAGTTGCTCCGGAAACTCAGAAGTGTAGTACAGTTATCTTACCCCTCTTTACTGTATTACTTTTTAAAATTGTCGTGGCTTTGCCAGATATTTTACATTTCTATAAATTTAGCTTGTTACCTTTCATTGGAGAAATCCTTATAATGTATCAAATTGGTGAGCTACTATCATTAGTTTGGTTTTAAAAGCCATAGAACAAAATCTGCATTATTTATAGTTAACTGTGTTTAACTCTCTTTTAGAGTTACTAGTGTTAGATCATTTATAACTCCCTGGCCTGCAGCAGTCTTTGGAATTTATACAGAAGTGAGTGAATGACAAGTAATATTCAATTTATTTCAAATATTATTCATAAAAGTAATTAAATGATGGACCTTAAAAACTGTAGGAAGTTGTCTTTCTTACATAAATTTTGTTTTGAAAATTGTGGAAAATTAAGTCACTTTAAATCACTCCATTGTCACTTGAAGTTTTTACATGACTGAAATACCTGTAATATCTATGTCATTTTTGTCATACTTGACTTAAAGGTGTAACTATAATAATCATCAGCTAAATTCTTGGTGAGCAGCTGTGTAAGGCCAGTTTAACAGCTGGGGTAACCCACCACAGACATATGAGTTAAATTGAATCATGAGGTAAATTATGTTACACTCACTGAGGACTTCATACTGGACATTTCTGAAATACTTACAGAATTTATTGTACTAGTTGGATTTTTGTTTTAGCTCAAATATTTTTTAAATGTCTAATGAAAGAACGAGGAAAAGTATCACCTTAAAGTTAACTAAAGGTCTTAGGCACAAATATAAAATTAAAATCCAATGCATACTTATTTAAAAAAAATCAGATGTGTTTTGTATGTCACTGTCTAGACCACTAAAGTAGGTAGGAAAGGAAAACAAAGATAATACAGATTATTGTAGTATAATATGAAATCAGAAAAACACTGATACTATTTTTCTTGAATTTCATCTTTTAATCAGGCTTTAGAAAATCATTATGCTTATAACTTTCTCAATAAAATATTTTCTTATTATACAACAAAAATGTCTCAACAACACATGTATAAATGCCTGGTTCTAGAAGGTATGCATAATAACATCAGAGCAGTGAATTTTATTTGAATGTATTTTGAAAGACTGTAATTTCACTACAACTATACTGTAATAAAGGAATGCACACCAAACTGACAGCCTAACATGTTCCAGGAAAGCTGTGTCTACCTGATACTGTTGGAACTGCATGCGCCCTCTGGTTCTGTTTTTGATGTTTTCCTCTTGATACTGGGGATGGAACCCAAGGCCTCACTCATACTCATCTCTACCACTGAACAGTGCACATCCCCAGCACCTGTAATATACTCCTAAAGCTGCAGCGATTCATTCTCAGTCATCTGGTCCAGCCTTCTCAGAATGGAAGTCTGAAGTCTGAGATGATTGCCAACTAGTTGTGGGGCTGAAACTATAATTTAAAATTCACCCAATATTCTTTCTACACCGATGCATTTACTATCTAGGGTTCCAGCTCCAGGCAGTTGAACTGAAAGTTGGTCGGGTCAACAGTTTAGTCAAAGAATAATAGAGTTGTAAATAAATTATCAAGTGGTGAAGTGTTTTTTGGTTTTTGGTTTTTTGGGTTTTTTTGTAGATTTTGTAGAATCTCATAGATTCTGGTGTGTTCTATGGATTACTTTTTGTCACCTTTAATGGTTGTTATTGGTTATTTTTTAGAATTTGTTTCAGTTGGT
>RJWM01022470.1:0-25948 GCA_004363535.1 Dasyprocta punctata | reverse complement strand
TGGGAAAGGAAAAGAAGGAAAAGGGATGTAAAAAGAATTAAGATGTTTTATATACATGCGCCAACTCCCCATAATATGATCATTATGTACTGCAAACACGGACTAATAACAGTTAAAATAAAAATCAGAAAAAGAAAGAAAAGGGCTGGGGAGGTAGCTCAGTGTGAAGATCCCGGATTTAATGCCAGTACCCTAAAACAAAACCAAATGGACCTCTATGCGTTTTGCGTGTTCGTGATTATTCCGCGTTTCCCCACAGACTCCGCCTTCTCGGAAACTGGTGCCCAGTCAGGTCGCAGAGGTTCGTTGTTCAGCCCGAAATCCGCAGCATCCTCGCCTTTCAAACCCTCTCCCCCTCACTCCCCTCCTCCAGTCCTCAGGGACATAAGTCAGCCGTTTAGGAGCCGGGGAGCTCTCCTCTTCCCATTTTATGTCACATGCCGGACCCTGCAGTAACCAAGGCTCAGCCTCCTTTCCGTCCCGGGCTCACGGCCGTGCGGGGATGCTTAAGAAGATGCAGCTGCTCTCGTCCCTGCCCTTGCAGCAGGAGTCCATCCTGCTCCTAGCGGGTAGACCCTCTCTGATCTGTGGGGGTACCCCATGTCCCCCTACCCTCAAGGCTCTTGGGCTTTAAAACACAGCTGCTTACAACGCAAGCGCAAGGCCGGACTGAGCTACATAGTGCGACCCTGCCCGCAAAGACTAGGGCTGGGAGTTTGGCTCAGTGGTTTAAGCGCCTGTCTGGCACGCCTGAGGTAGTGAGTCTGATCCCTGGTGCTGCAAAATAAATAAATAAATTAAACAGCTGCTTTCGTTGTCTGGAGCAGTTTTGGCCCCTATTTACCTGGGGCTGTTACAGCCCAGGCTTTCTCTGGGAAACCTGCTGCAGGCCAGCCTGCAACTGGGTTTCCAGTTCACCCAACATTTCCTCTCTCCAGCTCTCTGCAGATCGGCACCTCCTTATTTTTCAGTTCTGTTTGTTTTCTTGCTTGGTTGATTGGTTGGTTTTTTGAGACAGTCTCACTGTGTAGTTCAGGGTGGCTATGAACTCACTCTGTGGCTTCGACTGACTTTGAACTTGATGATCTTCCTATCTCAGCCCCCCAAGTGCTAGGATTATAGAAATATGTCATCTCACCTGACTTCTCTCTTTTTAATCTGTGATTTTTACTGAGACTTACCTGAGTGCTTGGTATTTATCTTCATCTAGTTAATCACAGCGATAGTATCCTTTTAATTTCCCAGTATGTTTGCCATTCTTTAACACATAGACATCTTAGAGAGTAAATTAATTACAGTGCACATGTGATCTATCTATCTATCTGTCCGTCTGTCATCTTGTGTCAAGGCCTCTTTCATGTTTCTATATGACAATACTCTCTGGCAACACAGATGTAACTCTAGAGTCCTTCCTAAGGTTTAATAGGTTGGGTGGGGAATGGAGAGTGAGAGAGACAGTCAGTTTGCAATTTTCCCATTTTTCTCTCCATGGTTAAGTGTATGTGTGTGTGTGCGTGCGTGTGCGTGTTTAACAGTATGTATACTCTTGTTGGAACAAATCTGGAGATTTACTAGTACTCTGTATATACATAGTACACATGTATGTGTTAAAAAACACTTAACATAAATTTACCTTCTTAACAAGTTTTTTTCCTGTAATGTTAGGGGTGGAACCTGGAGCCTCATGCTTCCTGGGCAAAGTGCTGCTCCACTAAGCTATACTCCAGCCTCCTCAACAGTTTTTTCAGTGTAAAGAACGGTATTACTAACTAGCATATGCATGTGTTGTACAGTTGGTCTCTTGAACTTTTCATCTTGTGTGATTGAAACTCCGTGCCCACTGAACAACTCTTATTTCTCACTCCTCATACCCTAGCCCATGGCAGTCAACATGCTACTCTGTTTACGAGTTTGACTACTTCAGATTCCTCATATTAGTGGAATCTTATTCTGTTTGTCTTTGTGATTGGCTTATTTCACAGAGTATAATGTACTCAGGATTCATCCCTCAGGGTTGATTTCTGTTAGAACATAGCAAGGTTTTTCTGCTTGTTTGTTCATTAGTGTTGTTGTTTGTTGTTGTTTTGTGCAATGCGGTGTCTAGGGCTCAGCTATTTAAGTCGCTTCCACATTTTGGCTGTTAGGAGCAATGCTGTCATGAACCTAAATGTACACAAATGTCTTTGAGATTCTGTTTTCTGTTCTTTTTGGATATATACTCAAACATGAGATTTATTGTACATATTTTAAGTGACCTAATTTACCAAAGTCAGGTTTATACAATTTGCAAGACCAGAATTTAAATAAATTGCTCTGAATATTTGTTTAATCTTTGACATATACAAAGTATCCTAAAGCTATAAGATTTGGTACTTGAAGATTTAGTATTTTCAAAATTATATCTAAATTATATGTTTTTTATTTATTTTGAAGGAAAAAAGCAATAAAAACAATGGTACAAAATTTCAAAACAAGATTGTAGGAGAGTAACAATGGTTAATACATTGCGTATTTGTTATGTTCAAGGTAGTTGCTCATGTTACAAGATATAAGCATGAAAAATCAATCAAACAATATAGGCACAAACCTTTCTTTTCAATGAACCAATAGCAATTAGTAGTATTACTATATTAACAATTTTTTTGTGTGTATATAGATATATATTTGAAAACATTTAAAGACTCAAAATGAACTAAGCATGAATATGAGTTGAAGAGGGATGTTCAAGAGCTGAATTTTTTTGACTTTTTAATTTTAAATAACATTCATTTCATTAACAGTGGGGGCCTTATAAGAAAATAAAGATGGATGAGAGTCCCCAAAGAGTTCATGAAACATGTAAAAATGTGAAAAGCACCCAGTCATAATTCTATATCAAACAACCATGAAAAAATAATGATTTCTTTGATACCAGAGATTCAAGAAATAGACTCCTGATATTGTTCCCAAAACATGGTACCTTCAGACAGTGCAGAAAGTGTTCATTCTGTGTTTTCTTTTCCTGTGGAATTAGTTCCTTCCAGCACTGTGACAGCTTTGGGGTTGGAAGCTCCCAGCTGTTCTTCCAACAGAGTCTGGTGGTTTTAACCAGTACTGACAGCTTTCTGGAACTGGGGTCACACGTTGCCACTTTATCATCTTTCCTCATTGTATTGTAAGTTCTTCCTTGTCACTATTCTATAAAAACAGGTCCACAGAGGGAGTAATTTATGAAGAAGAAAGGAGTCTAATTAACTTGTAGAGCCCCAGATAAATGAAACAGCAGGGTCCAAGTAGAAGAAAATGCCATACATGTTTGATTATCCCAAAGTTCTGGGGCTGTTATTGTCACTTACTAAGTACCTGAATGAATGAGTGAATGAATGAATGAATATGTCTGACTATATTCATTGAAAAATAACACTTTTGTTAATTAAAACTTGATAGCAAGAAGATAAAATAATATCCCCACAATATAATTCAGGTGATCTCTTTAGGACTAGAAGATACAGAAATTCCTCAATGCCTATTGATTTTCACACTGGTATTTTATCATGAATGCTGATCCAGTCTTAGTTCATGAAACAAGATGGTCTCTTAAGGATCCTTTCAACCATGAATCTGGGATTTGAGAAAAAGAGCTTTTAAACCTATATTTGAGTACATAAATATATGTTTTAACAACAGTAATTACATATAGATTTTCAGATAAATCTATAGTCTATCATCATTTTAATAACATTACAATACTCCAATAATGTAGTATAACATTGTCTTCTCAACTGGTTCTAATTTGTGGCTGTTTGAGAAGTTTTACTTCCATAAGTAGTGCAATTATAAACATTTTTTTATAAATCACTTGCTATGCTTATTTGCTCTAACACTAAAAGAAGCATTCAATTTTCTGAATTTTCACGAAGTGTGTTATTCTACATCTCTCAGGGATGCCAGAATGTTTCAATATATGCAAATCAATAAATGCAATACATCACATAAACATAAACAAGGACAGAAATCACATGATCATTTTAATACACACAGAAAAAAGCTTTGATGAAAGTCAACATTCTTTTATGACAAAAACATTAAAGAAAATGGGTATAGAAGGACCTTATCACAATCTGATAAAGTCTATTTATGAGAAACCAACTGCTGACATCATATTAAGTGGGGTAAAACTGAAAGATTTCCCTGTAAAATCAAGAACAAGACAAGGACTCCATTATCAACACTCATGATCAACAAACTACTCAAAATATTAGCAAGAGCAATTAGGCAAGGTAAAGAAATAAAAAGGACGAATATAGGAAAGAAAGAATTCAAATTAATATTATTTGCAAATGACATGATCTTCTTTATAGAAGACCTCCCAAAAAAATCCACCAAAAGACTATTAGAATTCATACTGTAACCAAATTCAGTAGTGTACCAGGATACAAAATCAACACACAAAAATCAATAGTGTCCTCATACACTAATAATAAACCCACTGTGAAAAAAATAAGAAAACAATAATATTTGCAGTAGCACCAAGAAAAATTTAATACTTAACCTAATGAAGAAAGTGAAACACTTCTACAATGAAAATTACAGTATGTTGAAAAAGAAAAATGAAGAGGACATCAGAAAATGAAAAGATATCCCCTGTTACTGGATAGGTAGAGGAAACATAGTCCAAATGGTCATACTTAAAAAATTGATATACAGATTTAATGCAGTTCCAGTGAAAATACCAACAGCATTCTTCACTGAATTGGAGAACACAGTGTTAGAGTTCGTGGAACCAGAAGAAAGGCAGAATAGCAAAAGCAGTCCTGAGTAACAACAGCAAAGCAGGAGACATCACAATCCTGGACTCGAAGTTATATTACAAAGCTATAGTGATAAAAAAAAAAAACAGCATGGTAATGCCACAAAAATAGACATGAGGGTCACTGGAACAGAATAGAGGCTGCATAAACAACCTCAGGTGCATTAAACTATTTGATGTTGGACAAAGGAACCAAAAACATACACAAAAGGAAAGACAATGTCTTTAATGGTACTGGGAAAACTGGCTATCCACATACAAAATATTGAATCTAGATTCATATCTCTCACCATATATTAAACTCAAATTAAAATGGATCAGAGAACTAAATGTTAAAATAGAAATAATCTGCTAGAAGTTAAAATACATAAAACCATTGAAGTCATAGATACAGGCAAGGAGTTTCTAAACAGAACCCTGGTTCTCAGGAAATAGTACTGTGAATCAACAAATGGGATCATATCAAATTAAAAAGATTCTGCAGAGCAGAAGAAACAGCCAACAGAGTGAAGAGACGACCAACAGAGTGAAGAGACGACCAACAGAATGGGGAAAAGCTTTTTGCCAGATATTCCTCAGACAGAAGACTAGTATCTAGAGCATATAAAGGACTCAAAAAAATTAGACACCCAAAGTAAAAGACCTAATTTAAAAAATTGGCAGCTACAATGAGCAGACATTTATCAGAAGAAGTACAAATGGCCAATAAATACATGAAAAAGTGCTCTACATCACTGGCTATTTGAGAGATGCAAATTAAAACAACACTGAGATTCCATCTTACCCCAGAAACAATGGCTGCCATCAAGAAATACCATAATGACAAATGCTGGGGAGGCTGTGGTGAGTTCATAGCTGACTTGCTATTAGCAAGTGGGATATGGTCACAACAGGTGGGTCACTGGGGGCATGATCTGGAAGGGTCCCTCCCTTCACTCTGCAGTTCCCGCTGCCATGCTCCTCCCCTGCCAGGCCCCTTTGCCCAGCCTTCCAACTCTGGAGCCAGCTAACTATGGACTGAACCCTCTACAAACTGTGAAACAAAATAAACCTCTCCTTTAAGTGGTGGGTGTCAGATATTGTGTTTCAGCAATGAAGAATGTGACTAAAACAGAAGTTATTAGCTAGTCCAGAGGAAGTTACCTAGAGTTGCCTTCATGGGTCTTTTCACATCTCTTCCTTTCCTGCTCTTACAATTACAGCAGAGGGACGGTTTCTCCTCCTAAGGCCTCAGCATTCTCAGTGCTCTGGATCTCATCCATACATATACAGAGAGTGGCTGAAAATTACAGTGAGTATTTCAATGTAAAATGTAGTACAGTGTGTGTTTACAGAGCATGAGAAAAGATACAGTGCTGACAAGTGCCATCCAATAGAAAGCCAGGCTCGTAAAAAGCATTATAGGGTGTACTCATCCATCTCTGCACTGGATCTGACACTGTGTAATGTCTGGCTCTTCCCCAAAGCCAAACAACCGTGAAAGGTTAGTGTTTTGAATCAATCTGAAACACAGAGGCAGCTACAACAGAGCAACTAAAGTCATTCGTGAAAGAGGACTTCCAGAACTGCTTCAGCAAATATCAAGAATGATGGGATCTGTGTATTTGAAGCCAAGGGCAGTGTTTTGAGGGGGATTAATGGCAATATATCTTCTACTGTAATCATTTTTAAAAATTCATATACACACAGTACATTTTTTTTTTATCACACTTCATATTCTCAGGAACTTGAACACATTACTTATTGTCTCTCTGGTCTGGATCTTAAACCCCTTGGTCTTGACTAGATCCTTTCTGTAACTCTTCATCAAATTCGCAAATCCTCCCTTGACTCTCATGCACCCTGCAACAAACGTCTTCCTTCTCACCTTCACAGCCAGACCTGAGAAGCGTCCCTCTCCTCTGTTCCTGTTTTTGTCCTATTCATTTGTAACTATTCCATCTGTCTCCTTGCCCCAGGACCCCACAAACATCTTATTGTGCACAGCGACAAGGTCCCTGAAGTTGCTTTTCAGTCCCCTTGTCACTTGTCCCACTAGGCCCATTCAGCAGGGTTGTATGCTCTTCTCTTGGTTCTGCAAGCCTATGCCCCATAGGGGTTTGTCACTATCATTGTCATTTTTTTTCAATTAAAAACTTCTTTATTCTGGAAAAGCAAATCAAACTCACATTCATATAAACACTGACATTATAAAGTACAGGGAAAACGGGAAGGGAGGAAACAAAACCCTCTACAAATCCTCTGCTAATACTGTCTCACCCAGCAAGATCGTGATACTTTGTCCCATTTTCGGTCACTCTAGTATAAGAAACCCCAAAAAAAACCTTCTCTGGAAGGTATACTGCTCCTCTTTGAGACGGCAGGAAAAGGGACTGGAAGTTGGGGTAGGAGGCTTTATTCTTTTGCAGATCCTCTCAGTAAGATATTGCTGCCCTGTTAATCAAAAATACAGGCTTCTCTGTAAAACATTAAAAAAAAAGAAAACAGCAATGAGATGGCTGAGGTTTCAGCTCAAGTATCTCCAAATACACTGGACAGGTCCGTACCCTGACCTTCCTGTGTGTTACTTCTTGGTTGTTTTCCGGATCAATGCCATTCTTTGCTTATGTACATCTATGGTGCAAGCTTTTCTGCAGGGTCAGATTTCTTCAGAGCCGAATCCGAATCCTGGGATTCACATGTCCCACTGGCGCTCTAGGTATAGCTGGACGCCTTTCACCTCCAGGCTGCTGGACTTGCGATGCCAAGTAAGCTGGCAGGCCGCTGTCACCACGCTCTCGATAAAGTCATCAGCAATCTGCAGCAGCCTCTCCTCTACATCTTTGTCCAACCATTCGTTAGGATCCACTTCTCTTACTAAGTCCTGTAACTTCTTCTTGGTCAATACCTGATTGTTCTCAGGGCTGAGACAACCTCCTGTCCCGGAGTCCCCAGTATCTTTACCACGGTGGTTCTATTGACCGTGGAGCCCCGTGGAGCGGTGCTGGCTGGTTCCAATTTTATAGATGAAAAACTGAAGAGGTCAATAAGTGCTGAGGGACCAAACTGGTTAATAATCTGCTGAGCTTTGGACTTCACCTCGTAGAGCTTATCAAGATCCTGTTTCTTTTTGGAGCTGTGAGGCCAGTCCACTATCTGGATGATGGAGAGTCCTGAGCCAAAGCTGAGTCAGAGGAGTTTAGACAAGGGCTGAGCCGGCCTAGGTGCCTGGAGCTTACTAGGTGAGAAGGAGGGGTGATGAAGTGAAGAGGTAGGCAGGGGTTCACTTCAGGCCAGATCTGTTGCTGTCGTTGTTGTTCGTTTGTTTGTCTCACTGGACCCCTTCACCAGCTTCCAATCCTCCACCAGACATTAAATGTTGGTCCCGTGCCCTCTTCTCTTCTTACTATACCCTGCCAAATGCTGTCAGTTTATCGTCTTATCGTGAAATGTTTCTTCCGAGCCCCAGATTGATCTCTTCAATGGCCTGCTCATCAAAAGTCACTTGATTTTTTCATGATCCTCTCTTTAAATTTAACTGGCGCATCCGTGATCTTTCTCCACACTGGTCACCTCCTGTGTCTTCAGTCCAGTGACTGGCACTCATCCACCCAGCTTCTCCTGGCCTGGGAATCACCTTGTTCACCTCTTTTTCCCTTCTCTGTCCCATCAGTAATGCGAATACAGTCTTGGATTTTCCCACTTTTTCCTGCCAGAACTGCAGGGACCCTGGGCTCTTAGCAGAGATGTCTGTTTTCTTCACTGGTGTTTCCTAGACACCCCTGAGTATTTCAGAGAACAAATGGTGCTTGGAAATGAGCCTGAGTTGGTTTGCAATCATTCTCCTGTGGTCATGTGACCTGAGACTCTGGGGACAAAGTCTTTGAACTGTAGAGCTAGCGGGACCTATGTGGTTATTTTGCTTAAGTCCCTTTTTTCTTTTATTTTTAATTGGCACATAATAATTATGCATGTTTATGGGGTACAGCAGAATGTTTTCATGCATGTTTACATTGTGCATTCATCAAATCAGGCTATTTAGCACATCTAACTCCTCATATAGCTTTTGGGGTTTTTTTTGGAGGGGTGAGAACATTCAAAATCCTGATTGGTACCCACAGTGAAATATCTAATTCAGTATTGTTATCCAAAAGAGAACACCAGAACTTATTCCTCCTTCCTGTAACTCTGTACCCTGTCACCACTATTCTCTCCTTCCTCCGACCCTCCCCGGTTTCCAGTTGCTACTCAGATAAGGAAACTGAGTCACAGAGGGTCGATGAGTGGTTCAGGGTGACCATGTGAGTCCTAGAACTCAGCCCCCTGAGGTAAAGCTGCTGTCCCCCAGGGCTCTGTGATGTGGCCAGTGGGATAAATTTAGATCCGAGGTCACTATTGACCTGAAGGAAGTAGGTTCAGGAAACATACATTTATTGTCTATTTTTTAGTTGGACTAAAGCTAAATAAATCTGATTTTTAAGTGTAAGGTTCAAAACAGAAATGAAAAGGATATACATATCCAGGGGATTGAATTCTTTCTGGGAATAGTTTAGAATCGGTGAGTTGGCAAAACCATGCCATCATTAGAAGGCCCACTAGATGGCAGGCTTCGGCTATGTTACGCTTGTCTTCCTGCTCCAGAGAGGGCTGTGGGGCAGGGACTGAGGGGGTACGAAGGGACACCCTGTGGGCCGTGCCTCTGCCATCCTTTGGTCACATCGGCAGTGGTCACTGTGTAAGTTACAGTTAAATGACAAGAAATTTAATTTAACAAAAAAACCAAACAAACAAAAGGGCTGGCTGATGTCAGTTTTTGTACCCAGATGAATAAATTCGCACCTGCTTCTGAGTCCTCGAGGGCTGTATTGAACAGTTGGGTTGGTCCCTCGGAGGGCAGCTGTAACATATGGAAGACGCTGTATTTTCACGGGTTGAAAGATTTAAATTTCTGTTCCCTACCGGGTCTAACCCTGATCACACAGATATCTCCCCTCTTTGAGATTAGAAATAGCAAAGATAACTTCTGACAATAGTTGCTCTGTTTCTTGACTTTTCTCTTTCTTTCAACAATTTTTTTTTTTTAAGCATTGAGTGTGTGCAAGGTCCTGTGGCAGGCAGGTGCTAATGTGAGGGTGAATAAAATAGACACAACCTCTACCTCCACGGAGCTTTTACTCTCACAGGAAGAAGACTATTAACCAGCAACTTTAGTACTGCTGTGTGTATGCCTTGTTAGCAAAAGTACAGTCAGAAAGGAGAAAATTCAAGATCATGTTCAAAGGTTAACCAAATAAAACGGAGGGCATAGAAGGTAAGAAGTTCCAGGAGGAAACAGTATGAAAGGACCACCTAGAAGTGAGAAGAAAGAGTATAGCACCTGGAGTATGGAGGGTGCGTGGCAAAGGCGAGGTGGCTAAAGGCAAGGGAGGGGAGGGAGTCTACCCAGGAAGAGAGGATGCTGGGAGATGAGCAGGAAGCAGAACATGATGAGTACCTGGTTAGTCATGTGGAGGAATTTAGTGACATCTAGGGCCATTGTGAGCTGTCGATTTAAACCTCAATAGGCAGCGCCAGCGCACATCAAGGGAGAACTGATCCGCCTTCCGGGGTCGGGAGCTCCGTGACCCCGGAGGAGAACCAGAATGGGTCCAACCGGGCCCCAACTCGCTGGGCCCGCGCGGCACCGGCGCTTGGAATCAAGGACATCATCCATCCATATCCCCCCTGCCCCCGTAAGCAAGCTGCTCGCTCTGAGGTCTGGCTAAATTGATGGCAACTAAGGTACATAAAGCAACTGAACGCTAGTGTTTTTTCGTAGATTCTGCAGGCCTCTGATTGGCACCCTGAATGTCTCTTCGCATGATGACAGTAGGCAATGTTGCAAATACGGGGGACTTTCTTCTGTCTTGTCTTCGAGGACCAATGTGGTTCTCACCATTTTGCTTTACTCTGATCATTATAATATTTCTCTTTTTTTTCCTTTATTTTATATTCTGTTTTTATTGATTTTGTTTTGTTTTGTTTTTGGTTCAATTCTACTACACCCATTGGAATGGTCAGCTAATCTGAAGATAGCAAGGTATGTTATAGTAGCTATTATACTCACATTATCGGTCTTCGAGGTTCTGTACCAGTCCTACTGCTTTGTTTTGATTGACTTTATTCTGTTATGTTCTGTTGTATTTTACTATCTTTAAAATAAAAAAATTAAAAAAAATAAACCTTGATAAATATATGGATATAGAAATGGAGAGGCATATGAGCCCCAACATGAGAGTTAGTACATGTCATTTCCTCTAGGAAAAAAGAGATGCCTCTTTCCATTCCCAAATACCCACCTCCATGCACACCATATTTCCTTTCCTTGAACTGGGGCCTATAAACATATTCTTGGACCTAGTGCTCCTTTGCAAGAACTAAACACTTTTTTCATTTTCCTAACATAACACATATTAGTGTAAGAATATTCGAGGTCATCTGATCATCTGCTGGGGCATCAACATGATCCGTTTTCATCTTCTCTGGAAATATTTAATTTCTTCAATCTCATCATAATATACTTCCAGAGGAGAGCAGGAGAATTCTTGGCACAATGCCAAGCCTGGGAAGAAAATTAGGAACTTAGACTAGATGGCTTGGCCAGTGGCTTAAGTAAATCAGTGCTGGTAGCACCAAGGCAGCACTAGAGATTTCAGCATGGTTGTAAGCAACCTCCCAACAGTGAAAACAAGCTAGGCTGATGTGGGCATGCCCCCTGGGCCTGCTCCCCGGAAAACGAGGATCCAGGATTGTCTTTCAGGATGTTTCTGTAGTGTCTGGTGGGATGCTGGCATTTTCCAATCCAGGGCTAGAAGCTGGGAGGAGTGGGTGGGACACGGGAGCTCGCTCTCTTCTGGCTGGTTCCTCTAACGACAATAAATAACTTCTAGCTGAGAAGGGAAGGAATCCAGGATTTTGTTTGTCTGCCTTGGCAAGAGCTTCCTCCACCCACAGGCAACACAAAGGAGGGCGGGCCCAGGAAGCAGACAGAGGCTCCGCCAGTCCCTGGCTCTGCAGCCTGGGCTAGGAACAGTATGGGGGACGCTTTAAAAGAAAGAGACCTTAAGAGTTTGTAAAGATTACCTCTGCCTCAAGAAAATCTGTGCAAACTTCAGTAAATATTGTGGGCAACATACAGTGGTTTATTAAGAGAAAGCTACCAGGTTTTTTTTCCCCCAATTGGATTTATTTTGATAAAATAGACATAACATAAAATTTACCACTTCAGTCATTTTTACATATGTGGTTCAGCACACTTGCGTGCATTTACATTGTTCTGCAAGTGTTTTTCTACTGCAGAGTCACTTTCCCTCCAAACTGGCTTTTCCTGATTTTCTGAGCAGAAATGAAGACAATGAAGCTTTCACTGGCTTTTTCCTCACCTGGAGGAGCAGTCGGGGTCCAGGTTGCAGTGGCAAATAGGACACATGTGCTGTTGCCGAACTCAGATATCTACCTGCAAATGGATTTCTATCCCAGAAATTAAAATGTCACCCATCCAAACCCGAAGGTAGAACTCTCTCTTCCCAGACTTCATGGCACCAGCACCAGGCCTTCCCTTTCCCCAGAGATGGACTGCAGGGAGTGGCAGGATTCAAGGCGTCTCCCGGGGCACAAAATGTTCTGACAGTGTCCAGGTTGGATAAAGACACAGCTATGCTCTGTTTAGGATGTGAGTGGGGGAGGGTAATAATGAAATCAGCCCCATTGTGTTGTCAGGATAGAGTGTGAGGTCATACATGTAAAGTGCTGCTGTCTCAGTAATGATGAGCTATTTTTATTTGCACAACTGAATCCTAAAGGGGTAAATCACAAGGAAACAGGAAGTTTTTCTGAAACTTTGCTTCAAGAAAATGATTTAGATTCATAGCTCATTTTCTTACAAACTCTCTATGTTGTGCATGCTGTAATTTGCATCTAGAATATCCCCCCAGAATCCCACATGTTCAAGGTTTGCTCACTACTGGGAGGTGGTGGAACTTTTAGGAGGCGGAGGCCTGGTGGAAGGAAGGCAGGTCACTGGGCGCATGCCTTCTGAGGGGACACTGGGGACCAACCCTTTCCTTTGTCTCTCTTTGTTCCCTGACTGCCGAGAGTTAAGCACCTTCCTCTGCCATGTGTTTCCACCATGATGTTCAGTCTCACTACAGGCCCAAAAGCAGTGGAGCCAAGGAACTAGAGACTGAAACGTCTGGACCTGTGAACCAAAAGAAACCTTTGCTCCTTGAAAGTTGATTGTGTCAGGTATTTTGTCACGGTGATGGAAAGCTGACTGGCACAGTCTATAACTCTGTACATTGCACTAATGGTCCTCAGGTACTGTAAGATCCAGCACTGTCCCTCCAGTCAAGTCACTAACAGGGAAAAATGTGTTCTGCTGTCTCTGATTTGGAAAGGATATTAAATAAGCAAAACTTTTCATTGAGCATTCTGATAAGACTAGGTTTGATTATCCCAGATATATTATATAGCATTCAGACATAAGAAGATTATAAACAGTTAACTTAATTCATGAAACCAAAACACAATAGGAATATCACAAAACTACTCTCGATGATAATTTTAAAGACTGTTGCACAGTGAAACGTTGTTTATGATGTAACTTTAAGTGACTGCATGACATCCTGCTTTAACAAATATATGTATATGTGGTTGAGATGTGGGAGTTAATGTGAAAAAAAGTGAAAGCCAGTGTTATCATAGTATGTGCTTTTTTTTTTTTTTTTCTGAGACAGGGTATCACTGTATCACCCAAGCTGGCTTTCATCTTGTAATTCCCCTGCCTCAGCCTCCCAAGTGCTAGGATTAGAGGATTGTGCCATCATGCCCAGCTAGCATGATCATTTTTGCCAAGTATTTCAATATATAAAATTTAAATAGAACCATCAGAAGAGGGAGCAAAAGAAAATGTAATAAAATATAAAATGGTAAGTTCTACATCTGCTGGTATATACCTGTGTACAATGATGAGAATTAAGAATAAAACAAAACAGTAGACCAAGAAATCAGTTTTTCCTCCAGGCTCTGTGCTGAGCTTTCCTTGAAAGCCCCAGTCCTCTCCTGCAGCTGGTGCACAGTTGCTAACTCACAGCCCTGAGGAGTCCTCCAAGAACCTCGCATCTCACCTCGCATGCTGCATTCCCCACTGGGGATTTTAGAATGCTGTCACCTGGACTTGCTTGGTGACTTACTGTTCAAACTCTTGGCTGGATTGACTCTTGGGCTCAGCACTGACTTCTCCCTAGGCTCCCCTTCTCACTCCCAACCCACCTTTTGAAACTCAAGTGAGATTTGGTGTCTCACTTGCCTCATTGAAGTCTTGCTTATAAATTTGAATTGGTAACTGGAACAAGGCAGGAGGCATAGGACTCTGGGTCACAACCAAAATTAACGTGGGAGAATGTGCCTGCGTGCGTGTATTTTCCTTCATTGCTCACGAGAGGGCATAATACATTGCACACACTGGTGAGCAGCTTGGGAAAAGAGGCAGATGATAGCAAATAAACATATAGGAGCAGGAGAGGTGACCACAGCAAGCATGTCATAGCTGTAGATTAATAACTCTTCAGCTGAATGGAGTGCATGCCAAAAATTTTGTCTTCCTACTTTATGTATAAAGACAGTCCACGACATCAGAAAGGCATATGAGAAGAAAAGCAGAAATGCTTCTAACCGCAAGCAGCTTAAGAACTAGTGAGATAAAAGAGCTCTCAGATACAACTGCATGACAAAGTAAGACAGCTCGTGGTTGGGTGTGAGTGCGTGGAGGCTGACGGGGAAGAGAGAAGACAGCTGTGTGCAGGGTTAGAGGCAGACTGATTCTGAGTGATTGATTGCCTCAGTTCTTTAAAAAAATATCAGTACATGTTTGCAACACATAATGAATACATTCACAGTGGGGAGTTGTTACGTATACACCTTCTATGATTTTTTTGTTGCTGTCATCTGGACCCCAGTATAGAACCTTTTGTGGATGCTTAAACTAGCTAGAAACACTAATCATCCTTTCCATAGAAGTCTCCTCAGTTCTTGATGATAAGATAGAGGGAGGTGGAGGGTAGTGGCAAAAAGGAGGGGTTGTAGTGCGCGGTCCGCTTACGGAACCACTCCCTGACCTGGACTCTGCATTTTACAGATGATCAGGTGAGAATCACAGAGGCTGAGTCCGTTTTAAATGTACAGCTTTTGTTCGCTATCGTTGTTGTTAGTATGATGATACTGGGACTGAGCCAGACCTTCCCACTGAGTTACATCCTTGGCCCTTTTCATTCATTTTAGGCAGAGCCCTGCTAAGTCACTCAGTTGCTCAGGCTGAGTTCAAACACACCATCTTCTCCCCTCAGCCTCCCGCAGTGCTGGAATGACAGGCGTGCTCCCCACGGCAGCCTTCGTTTACAACTTTTAATAAAGTAAGCACGATGTGAGCTAAATTCCCAATGCTCCCCTCAAGAAAGCAGTCTGTTTCTTTAAGTTTCTGATGTTTGCTCAGATTTGCCCAGAAAGTGCCATTAGGATGAGCAGGTGCCAAGAAAAAGCTGGTAAGAGAGAGGCGAGGGGGTCACCCTCCACAGCCACCTCCCAGTGCCCCGGGTGAGTGGGCCCAGGCCGGACGGTCTCTGCATTCACTATTCTATCTCAGCCATAATGTGCTCACTGTGGCTGTCGGCCCGCTCATTAGTAATCCGCAGCTTATTCTCCTTGCAAGGCTGGCGGAGGCTGGCTCCATTGTCTTCTGTCCCTCCCTCCTCCTCCAGACCCTGTTCTTTCTGGAGCCCATGGCCATTGCATTCAGCTAAGCAGGGGTGAGAATCTTTACCTTATGTTACCCACAGAGGAGTGTGGATGGCTTTGGTCTACAGGGGGAGATTAGAACGGCCAGTAAGTAAGAAGGGAGGCTCACGAGGTCTGGGAGCTTGGGAGGCCGAGGCCAAACTGCAAAGAGATGGCAAAGCCTAGGGAGGTCCACACGGGTAAGAAATCTGTTTGAGAACCTGGTCAGCCTGAATTGTTAATTATTTTTACATTCAAATGGGCATTATGTTGATTAACCATTATGAAATGATATCCTGGATTTTTTTAAACCTCCAGAGGAATTCCTGCTGGCCTTGCCTGTTGGAAATTCACATTCTTAAGAGGTGATGTGGTACAAAAGTCACCTTCAGGTGTTTATAACACACACGAGCCATCCATAATGGCATGTTTATGGGCCATCATTCTGCAGTTGTGTATGAAGTTAAACTTCTTTTGCTTTTATGGTACTTTTTCTTATTACAGAACAACACATGTTCATTTGTTTTAGAAACTTTATAGATGAAGCACAGAGAAGAAGCTGGCCACTGAAAATTCCAAGGTACACTGTCAACTGTGTAGTGTAGTGAGACAGTGAAAGGGGGCCCTGGGTTGCTTCTTTCTCAATAATACAGAAGAATCTGCATAAGTCATTGTAGTAGAAAGACCTGAGTCACATTTTACATATGTTAACATAACTGGTTGTTGGAATATAAATATTGTATATTATAAGAGTTTGAGCCAGATGTGGTAGTGCATGCATGCCTGTAATCCCAGCACTTGGCCAAGGCTGAGGCAGGAGGTTAATCACAAGTTTGAGACCAGCCTGAGCTACAAAGTGAGCTCAATGCCAGCCTGAACTGCATAGCAAGACCCTGTCTCAAAAAAAAAAAAAAAAAAAAAAACAGTTTGAACTACTTTCTTGGCTAGTACTTAAATGTACAGACAGTATAGATCAATAAATGGATGACAGATAAATAGGCCATAGATAAGAGATGTAATTGAAGGATACAGTGAAAGTTTAAATTTTAAAAAGTATTACAGTAAAAGATACATTGCCGTTAACCCCCCTCGAAATACTCCTGCTGATTCCAAACTTTTCCCATCATTCTTGGAACTTTCTGAAGCAGTTCTGGAAGTCCTCTTTCATGAATGTCTAGTCACACTGTTGTGGCTGCCTCAATGTCCTGAATTCATTCAAAACATATTTTTGCAAGCCTGCTCTTCCATTGGATGTTGCCAGCAGCACCATTTGCCATATTTTTTATCACAACAAGTGAAGACACTCATGAAAGAGAACTTCTAGAACTGCTTCAGAAAGTGGCAAGAATGATGGGATAAGTATATTTTAAGTGAGGGGAAGTTTTTGAGGGGATTAACACATATTCTAATTTGAATATACTTTTTAAAAAATCACTCTTTTTACATTGATAGATGGTAGATGATAAGCAGATAAATAGATGATACATGACAGATAGAGAGCTACTAGCCTAATTTCTAATATTGCAACTATATTTACTTTG
The DNA here is from genome assembly GCA_004363535.1 of Dasyprocta punctata. NCBI lineage: Eukaryota > Metazoa > Chordata > Mammalia > Rodentia > Dasyproctidae > Dasyprocta > Dasyprocta punctata. The sequence continues at coordinate 8,830 of RJWM01022470.1, read as the reverse complement.
AAGTTCCTTAGTTTGTATATTTGGTTCTTTATGAGTTCTCATGCATATTTCTTTTTTCTTCCTTGTTTTAGAAAATGTAAACGGTGACAGCTTCAATATGTCTGTTTCCCAGAATTTGTTCTCTGTTCATATGGCTTCATTCCCAGAATATCATGGAGCAATTCTTTTCTGACATTCTTAAATCAAGACTTGGAGTAAACACAGGCCCTCTACCAACAGTTGGAAATGAACAAGCAAATACTCATGTGCCTTTATCTCCCTTTATTCTTGGCACTGTTCCTTGCATGGGGCAGAAGCTAACCAATTAACTGTTGAAATGAATGTGAAGTAAGCATATGTATGGATATTTAATTGCTTTTTTTTTTTACTTTACTTCTTGCATTTTTTGTTTTATGCTGATGGAATCAACACTGACAGTTCAAAGGCTGAACATTTGGGTTTAGTGCAGTGGCCCTGGGAAAGTTATTTAGACTGAACTTCCAATTCCCCTGGGGCTCTTGGACTTCCTGTGTAATCTTTGGAAAGTTTCCTAACCTCTCTGGCCTCAATTTGTTATCAATAACCTAGAAATAATGATAACACGTAGCTCACAGGGTCTTTGGTCATCCACTATTATCCTTTTGCCTTCGAGATAGCTTGACCCTGGAGAGTGGCCTGTACTTCCAAAGACTGGCTGAGAGATGACTTACTAGATGTTCCCACAAGGAAGGCAGTGGTAGCTACCGCTTTTAGACAGGCAACTGCAATGCCAACATGTGTAAGTACTTAGAGAAGTAGGGTACCAGCCTTCAGTAAGGATTCTTCTATTGTTAGCCTCTATGCACTAGAATGACAAAGGGTGACAATAAGACTTCCTTGTGTCAGATAAGCCCAGGCATCCAGATGTGGCCAAAGACAACCATTGCCAGGAAGACACTGAAGTGCCTCCATGAACCCTGTTAACTGATAGACTTGCTAGAACTCAAATAATGGGGCTCAAAGTAGGGCCATAGATCTTAGTGACCCACGTGTTACATAAGCCAAACAAAACATTCCCAGGCAGAATTTTTGTAACAAATGTCCTAGTGTTCAAAAGAAAATTGATATTTTTCTCTACCCGCCATAACTGAGTCTCCTCTAGAGCGATGGTGGTGATACCTTCTGACTGTTTTTAGAGCCTAGAAGACCCTTGGACCCCCTCGGCCCAGGAGTGGATTCTTCCTTCCAGAGGAGTATGTCCAATCCTGGACTTGAAGAGAGTCATTGCCTGACCATTTCTAGATTGGTTAGGACCTTCTCCTTTATGGTGACCCTCCTTCCAACAATATACACACTTGTTTCTCCCTAATCCTTGTGGAGTACATTTCTGAGGGTCTTGTGAGTTGTCCTGAGGCAGCAGTTTAATTGAAGCAGCCCAAAGTAGTGTCTTTTTCTCTAATATTTTCTCCTTCTTTTTTCCTTCTGACTGGTCCCAGTTATAAACTTTGAAGGCCTCTTCCACCAGAATTGATAGTAGGGTTTGGGATCCTGCCTTGAATTTTTGTGACTTTCTTCTGTCTGGAGCAGACTGCATTATAAAATGCATGGCTATTAGAGCTCTCTCTTCTGCCAGCTCTGGTTTGGTATTAGTACATTTTCAGAAGTCCTCTGGCAAATGACTGAAAAATACAGCAGAATTCTCCCCTTTTGTTACCTCTTTGACCCTGTCATAACTGATAGGCTTAACCAGGTACTACTTTTCCTTTCCTTCTGGAGCAAGTTAAAAAATTCATTTTCTCCCTATGCATAGGGTTTTCGGAATCCCATTTAGCATCTGTATGGAGCCTGTGTGAGAACTGTGTATTCTCCAGACCTCTTGACATTGTGGTCTGAAGTATTACTGCCAACTCATCCGGCTCTTTAGGAGATATTTATTTATTTATATATTTATTGGTACAAGGGATCAAGCTCACGACCTTGTACTTGCCAGGCAGGCGCTGTGCCACTGAGCTATATTCCTGGCCCTAGGAGATTTTTAACGAATACCTTCTTTCTCATTAGAAGTGCAGCAATGGTTAACACTTCAATCACATCCCCCCAAGTCAGAACAAAAGTTATTCTCAACTTAATAGATGCATTGCTAAATTTATCAAGATTCTCAAAAAGAAGTGCCTGACCTCTGTTTACACAGAGATAGTCTATCACTGAACAGGGAACGTGTACTGTGACGACACACCACCCCCCCTGACACTTCCTGTCATGCGAGCAGATTCCCCTGAGTAAAGTGGGGTGCTGCTTTGCTTCCTGATCTCAGGTCCATCAAAGATAGGATTGGAAGGGTAGCTGTCAGTGAGAGGTGGCACTAGAGGAGAGGGAGCTGTTGTTGGCTCAGGAGAAAGAGGGTGGCCCTGCACCAGATGCTGAATAAGGAGGTTCACACGTTTCCTGGCAAGGTGCCGGTTGAAAGTGGGTCTGTTAGGGTATCCCTGTTTGGTTCTGCATCCAGGGAGATTTAGAAACTGCAGCCACACAAATAACTTCATAGTGACCTGGATAGAAGGGATTTCTTACCACTGCCCTCCCTTTTGCAGAATGAATCTGGCTGAAAAATGGTATACAATTCAGACACCCATTCTTTTGGCCAGTGTTCTTGATCCCCCTGATCTCCCACTTTATACTGAGCCGAACTGATCAGCCCCTTTTTCTTTAAACCATTCTCCTTCAACTTGCACCAATTAGTTAAAAGGGGCCCTAGTGACATGTCCCATGTTTGGTAGGACCTTTACCAGATTGAGTATCCAAAAACCTGGAATTACTACTTATTTGGCTACTCCTGAGGATGAGCTGCATCCACCAACTACCAAAAGGAAAAGTTCCTTCATTACAGCTCATCCTTAATACCTCTGGGAAACATAGTGACAACAAACAGAATCATAAGAAAAGGCAAAGACAGACTAGATTACAATAATAATCAGGACACCACTAAACCTTGGAATCAATACTTTCCCAGACAAATACACAATCCAAAGATTGTTTCAGTCACAAATCACTCACACAGGCACAATAGTGATACAGAGTAGTCAGTGTAAATTAAATACAAGGAAGTCTGAGGAACTCAGACCCCCTATCCAGAAAAGTCCATTTCCAACAGGAAAAGAACCAATAATTCCCTGAACTAACAAACCAATAAATTCCAATACTCTGAAGCATATGCACCAAACCAAGCCACAGAACTACTTTCTCAAAGACTAAGAGGCGCAACCTGCCTCGTACTTGATTAATGCTGGGTGATGAAACTGAGTTCATTGTGGCCCCAACCCACCCTAGTGTTGATGTCCACCTCTAAGGGTAAAATGCTGTTCACAGTCTCACTGTGCCCTCCCAGCCAATATCTTATGGCCTCAACCCAGCCTGCTGTGAGTGTCTAGTGTACACCTGAAGTCAGATGGTTTCCAATTTCAGATTCATTTCAGACGAATTTTAATTATGGGGAACCTCCCTATGGGAGGTACAGTCAGTTCCCCAGAAGGCACAATTCCAAATTAATAGTTTAGAATGCACAGTTAGGGCCAGGGATTTAGCCCAGCGGTGTAAGCACCTGCCTGGCAGGCGCGAGGTTGTGAGTTCGATCCCCGGTGCCAAAGGAAATAAAATAGAATGCACAGTTATGGAAATAATTTTTCTCACTTGAGCACCTTATAAGAGAGCCTTTTGAAGTAACAGAATTTTAAAAAAGAAAATAGAAAAAAGCATCTTGTGAGACAGAGAAAAAGAAAGCAGAGACAGAAACAGAAGCTTGGTATGCAACAGGAAGCAGAGGGATTTTGTGCAGCTCGGGTGGGGAAGGACCACAGCCTGGGACAGCCAGGCAGGACCACAGGAGTTGGGCACTTGTTATCTGCGAGGCAGGTCTGTGCTGATTGTTACCATTGTCTGTCCTCTTCCTGGGGACGCTTACAAAGGACATGGCCCCTCTGGACAACTAAATGTCACCAATCAGTTAAGGGTCCTTTTGCTTTGAATCCACAAAGTGCAGCTCTGCTCATGGATGCGTGCTTTGGGTACCTATGGCCTTCGGCCCTTGGTGTTGGAGCGCTGGGTCCTGATGCTGCTGGTCGGCAGCAGTTAATGCTGGATTCCATCACTCAGCTCTGCCACTGCCAGCTACCACCAGTGGATGCCAGCTGTGCCAGTTGCTACCAGTCGACTGGCAGTTACTGCTCTCTGTTGCTGACCTTCCTTGGTTGTTGGTCTTTAGAGGTCTTCAGCTCTACCAGCCCCTGGTCTTTCTAAGTCTTTATTTTTTAAGTGATCACTCTGTCCACTACTCAGGATGAGAATTCCCAAGTAGATTTTTAGGCCCTTCTGAGCCTGTACTACCTGAGAAACAAATCATGAGCAGATTTATAGGCTCACCAGCGAGAGGCCTTGCTTGGACCAGAGTTATGCTGCTGTATAAAAGGAGTCACTGTACAAGAGGGAGCTCTCATCGACCAATTTGAGAAGTGCAAGGAGACTGCTGCTTATATAGCTGCTGCTGGCTGTGACTGGTCCAAATTCAGGCCTATTGATTGACCTAAATTGTCCTAAATGCAAAGCCTTCCAATCTGAGTCTACTGATTCGTTCAAATTCAGTTTTACTGCTTGGTTCAAATTCAAGCCTGCTATAGTCAGGGCAGATTTCTCCTTGAGCCAGTGTGGGGTGTAGGACAATGACAGCTGTCATGGTGTCAGATGGGTGATAGGGAGATGTGGCTGTTTGATTGACAGCTGTTGCGACTCCTTGAAAATAATGGGGCTAAAGCCAGGAAATCTTCAGGAAGGCTAGATATGTGCATCACAGCTTGTTAGGCCTTGGGGAGGTTGAGAATATTAATAATAGACTCAAATCCTTCCCTGGTCTTTGATATGTTAATTAAGAGGTGATTTCCCCACAACTTCTTCAAACAAGCAGCAGCATCTGGAGCGGCCAGAGTGGGGGAGTGACACCATTGCTGTGAGAGTGGCCTGGAGAGAGGCCACAGAGTGACGTGAGGGTGGCAGGAGGACACTGGGGTGAGTTGTCCTAATCCATCCTCCAGCAACCATGGGGAAGTGAAGGGAAGAGAGAAGGAGGGGTGTGACAGCTGTTGGGCAGACCGCGTGACTGCGTCACCACCTCTCACAGCAGTCAGCCGGCCGTGTGTGCTGTCCAGTCAAACCTCCATTGCGCACCCCGTTTTTGTCTCCTCTCAGGAGCTCTTCCCCTGGAATGCATGTTCTCTTTGGATGTTGGAGCATTTCCTGGATATCTGACTCCGAATTCCCACAGCATTTGCCACAGAGGAACTTGAGAGCAGAGAGCACTCTAGACATCTTTGCATTCCTCCTCTCCACTTCAGTGCCTTCCTCTTTAATTCACACTCATGAAGTATTTATGGAATGAATAATTGTAAACCGGAGCTTACTCCCTGCCCGTGGCTTGCTGAGCCTCAGGAGAGGATTCCACCACTGTTACCTGGTCATCATCTGAGTTGAGAGGCACAGTGGTCCCTAGCTATAGGAGCTCTCAGCTCCCTCCTTTGTGCTATCCCATGACTTCTGAACCACCTTCAGGAGAAAGGATGCTGGGATGAACACGGGACGCTCCAGAGCGCACCTGATGGGAATGGAATTCCATGCCTGTAAAGGCCATGGGAGCCAATTGGACACACACACACACACACACACACACACACACACACAGAGTCTGAAAGTTCAAACAAACACTCTTTGAATCCTGGCCTGGTCCATCACTGAGCTCTCCATAGGTCAGGGCTGGAAGGCTAGTAGGGAAGACAATGGCCTGAGGTGAGCTGATGTGTTGGGATATTCAGAACTCCTCCAGCTGATGTAAGTCCTACTGATCTTATTTCACTTTTTTTCTGACATTTTGTTCATAGCACCTTCTATTGCTGCATTCATTCTTCCCATTCATCATTTCTTTCACCTTTGGAGGTGGTGTTCATTGGTTACAAGTGAAAGCAACAGTCTTTGAGTGAACCATTTCTTTGCAGGCAGTGGCTCTGTAGGTCTGAATGGATTCTCTTCTCTATTTCATGACCCAGTTTCAGCCACCGACCCTCACCCCTGACCGAAGTTTGTGTTCCACCCCTTGGGCAACTTGCTGCTTGAACTGTGCAAGAGCATTGTAGAAATGGACACTTTAATCCAGGCATTAAACTGTAATCCTGCTAAACAACTTGTTTCCTGTTTTATAAGGTTTGCATAGAAGAGGGGGTGGAAAAATGCAGAATGTTTTCCAGCACATTTCCTTCCTTCCACCCCCAATCCTGCTAAAGATACAGCATGCTGATACCATGACGGTGGTAGGGTTACTCCCAGGTGTTAGATTTTCCTGTGCCCCGGTTACTTTCCCAGTGGGATGGTATCTTACACATTCTGTCACTGTGATGTAAACAAGTACTGGGGCAGAGGAGGTACTCAGTGAATTCATTCATTAAGTGCTGATTTTGTACGCTGGTTCTGAGCTCTGCAGCAATGTGGCCAGACACCGTTCTCCACATAGGGAGACCACCACCTTCATTTTCTCTCCTTCTTGTTTTGGCCACTTTTTGTCTTCTGAAATCTAGTTCCATCCTTAAAACTGAAATTGATTATTTTTTCTAGTTGCCTAAGACTTTCATTCTGCCAAATGAAATGCGTGTGTGTGTGCGCGTACGTGAGGCCGCATCCACACCCAGCCAGCTCCTACACCCAGCCCGACCCCCGTGCATCTTTCTCTGCTGCTTGGTGAATGAACCATGCACCCCTCTCGCTCTTCTGAACAATACGTCTGTGACTTCCAACCCCCTGCTTCTGTCTTCGTCTATAATTAACGGATGAAATCCCCAAGTCACTGTTCAGCTCCTTTCACCTGCTGCACTGCGGGGCCACAGCGGTGAGCACAGCGGCCCAGGTGCGGCTCTCGGCTTCCTGTGCTTGCTGTGTGCGGTGCTTGCTGCCTCTCAGTCCCCTTCCTCCTCCCCCTTTAAATGTCCACCTCGTCTCGCCTCCTCCCCATACTGCCTTCAGTCTCTTCAGGCTGCAGGAGGAATCCATCTCAGAATTTCTTCTATTTTTATATGAGGATCCTTTTAATTTTTCTCAGATCTTTCCATGTATATTAATTTTAACTCCTGAACCAGATTGTGGACTCCTTAAGGTCCACTGTTTTTTATTTGCTATGCTCTCTCTAACGCTGAGTGTGTCATCTGTCATTGCTATAGTACGGTAGTTTCCATAATGATTAATCTGTAATTATGTGTAAATAGAAATAATTAGGATAATACATGGAACCTGGCATTGCATGAAATGCTTTTCATGCAACGTCCTTTCTAATGAATGGGTGTTCAGTATGTGCTCCAGTGACTTAGGAAGACTTGCTCAGTCGGTCAGCAGCTGTAGGTCTCAGGACGTCACTTCTGGGTCTCAGATTCAGTTTTTTCAGCTGCTGAATCAGTTTTCTGTTGCTGTGAGAAGCAGAAGAAAGGTTTATTTTGGCTCATAATTTTAGAGGTTCCAGGCTGTGATTTATTGGCCTTGTGGCTTTGGGCCGTTGGCAGCACATCATGGTGGGGGTTCATGGTGGAACAAAGCCCCTCTCTTCATAGCTGGAAAGTAGAAAAAGAGGAAGAGGTAGAGAGGGGCTCACTCTCCCCCACACCCACAGGCAGTGACCGGAAGACCTCCCCTTAAGCCATACCTTCTGAAGGGTCTACCACCTTCCGAAGATACCACAGGCCAAGGATCAAGCCTGCGACACAGGCGCCTTTGAGGGACATTCCAGATCCAGACTACGGCATCTGCCAGATGGAGAGCTGGATGCCTGCTTTTCAAGATTCTTTCCATTTTCAACTGTCTGGTTGAATTCAATTTCAAATCACTCTTGTTTAGAGAATCCTTGCTGTACAATCTGCACAGATTTGTCATTTAGGGAATATAAAACAGATTGGGCTCAGTCCCTTCTCTTATTACTGGCTAGTACAATAACTAGAAGCCGGAGATATCAGAGGGATACAGAACAAGGGAGCAAATGACTTCATGAGGAGAAAGTGGGGGAGCTTCCTGAGAGCCTATTGTAATTAGAAGCTTCCTGAGGGAGGAGAGATTTCCGTTCAGGGCAAAGGAGGCAGTTGATGGAGTGGGAGTACAGACACCTCTTGGCAGGACTGGGGGCCACAACAACCTATTCAGCAATGAACCAGACAGGGCTCTGTTTAGGAGCCACCAACCGGACATTTTGCGTGTGCTCAATTTCAAGTGGCAGCTCTGTGGATGTTGATGTAACATAACACAGGAGAATCTTCATCAGAAAACTATGTGGAGCTCAGAGGAATGGGGCATTTGGATATTTGAGATGGTCCTCTGGTTAAAGCCATTTATTTTGGATCCCCATGAGCTGGACTCATCAGCCACAGGAGAGCAAGATGATACACCTGGATTCCTGTCATGCTAATCTGATTAATTACAACTGGCCGATACTAGTGTTTAATGGTTGATATGTCTCTTCATCGCAGAAAGCAGTTGAAGTGTCTTGCAAATCTATTTACCAGGGAACAAGACAAAAATACAAGAGAGAAAAGAAAAGCAGAAATAACGGGGTGAGGCTATAGGAAAAGCCAAAGGTCCACTGGATGGGTTCCATACTGGGCTCAACATCTTAGTCACTTTCCTGTTGCTGGGATACAATGTTCCACACCCATGATTTAAAGGAAGAGATGTTTATTTTGGCTCCCAGGTTTTAGAGGATGCGGTTCATCATCGGCTGGCTGAAGGCAGGAAGAGCCTGCTGGAAAGTTCTGGTGGAGGATGCTGCCCATGCTGTGGCAGTCAGAAAGCAGAGAGTTAAGGG